>CATKRY010000080.1:0-298703 GCA_949775005.1 Orthosia gothica
AACTTGCTCATTTTTTTGTGATGGGGTACTAAAACTAAAAAGACAGAAATAAAAACTTTGTCTCAAAATAAAACCAATTCAAAAGTAAAAAAAAAATTAAGTGCAAAATAACTTTCGTTTGGGAAGTCGGGGTCATAAAATGATAAAAATATGAGGTACCAAAGAGCCTAAACGAAATGATGAGCCCAAATAAATTATTTATATGTTTATATATGTCTAAGTATATTAAATTGTTTTATGTACATTTATTTTCTCAAATAGTTTTTTCATTTTTTGCACCTGCCATATTTTATCTCTGCACCACCCTAAGGTCGACTGGTAGAAAATGCCGAAAAGGCATTAAGTCCGCCATTGTATTTGCGCATAGTTTTAATCACACTAATATTATAAAGGCGAAGGTTTGTGAGTGTGTGTGTTTGTAACTTCTTCACGCTCAAACGGCTGGACGGATCTGGATATTTTTTTGGCACAGAGATAGATTATAGTCAGGAATACCACATATGATACTTTTTATCCCGGGAATATGTTCCCTCGGGATAATATTCGACTTTCACGCGGGCGAAGCCGCTGGCAAAAGCTAGTAACTGAAAAAAAAAACGATTAAGGCTCGTGCCTTCTCTGTATGAGAAGAAGCCATTGTCCTGCAGTGAGTCAGTGACAAGTTGGTATTATTACAGTTACAATATCTGACGGCACCTGCTAGTATCGGAAAGGGATGTGAGCGTTAATAAACACATTAGTCTGACTATGTCAAGGTCAAGTCAAGGTATTCGGTAAGCTCTCAATGATACGGTCAAGGAAACACGAGTTATTAAAACAATATCAATGCCAATATCATTTGTTACGTAGAATAATTCATAGCGGTAGGTCTTGTCCGCGGTTACTCGAATAAATACATAACATCACTTATGTATTCACCGGAGGGGTAGACAGAGACGCATATTGTTACGAGCTGGGGTTCAGGGATAAATTATTTAAACAGCAGATTTCAATAAATCACACTTTATTACAAAAACACTTCTAAAACAATTCTATTACTTCGCACTTTTTTCCTTTTCCGATCGCTCTGTATCGCTTCTCAATCGGAACTGACTCACGACGAAACAGTAAACAGCCCATAACTTTTGAACAGCTTAACCGATTTTCACCAAACATAGCTACTAAGTACACGCCCGATAATTTCACCTTTCAAACAAAAATAAAACTAAATTAAAATCGGTTCATCCGTTTAGGAGCTATGATGCCACAGACAGATACACAAACACATAGGTACACACGTCAAATTTATAACACCCCTTTTTTCCGTCGGGGGTTAAAAAGGAACAATATCATGAACCCGATAAAAAGTTCTTTATGAGTGAATTCAAGGCACGGTCAAACCCGTTAAGCTGTCCATGTGCGATTGAGGTGTTTTATATCAGAAAAGGAAGTATTAAAATAAAATTATTCTTTTTTAAACTATTGCATTGCTTCTATCGCGGGCCTTGAGCGTGGAGACCGAATCCAGAAATTCCGTAACAAAAATAACCTAACACCCTCCACTCAGACCGGCACAGCGAGCCATCTATCGATGAATAGCAGAACTTTTAATGACTTTTTGAAATATCACGCTTGTCTCTTTAGTTCAGCAACTCGCTTCTAGGTGGCATTGGTTGTTCCGTTATCGGAGCGGTTGACAACTTTTCTTTCTAAAATATTGAATTTGAAAATGAATAATGATCCACAAGAATCCACAACAAAATATGGGACCACCTTTGACGCGGTATTTGCCAGATATTTAGAAGATAAAGTCGAGCCATCTATCGATGAATAGAAAAACTTTTAATGACTTTTTGAAATATCACGCTTGTCTCTTTAGTTCAGCAACTCGCCTCTAGATGGTATAGGTTGTTCCGTTATCAGAGTGGTTGACAACTTTTCTTTCGAAAATATTGAATTTGAAAATGAATCCACAAGAATCCACAACAAAATATGGGACCACCATTGACGCGGTATTTTCCAGATATTTAGAAGATATCAAGTCTTAAACTTATGTTTCTTATTTCAGTTACCATAAACCTATAGTTTCAATGATAAATATGCCTGAATAACCTACCTAGCGAGCATGGGCGTACCCAAGACATTTGTGACAAGACATGATAAATTATGTCATGTCTTACAATTTGTCTTAAATGCTAGCACGGGTCAAACATGTGACATATTTTAAAGGCGCAACATGCCTTTCTTGTTGTTGACTTCATAGTGCGACATAATTTGAATAGACGACCAAATAAAATAATACGTAAAAAAGTATGCCGTTCATACAGCTAAACAACTTTTTAATTTTGTTGGGAATACATTAATATTTGACCCACGATCATAACTTGTCATGACCGTAGTTCAAGTCGAAAACCAAGCAACGAAAAAAAAAAAACTTCATTAATCTATGACTATTTTATTTTTAATCAAGCTTTTGTCGTATTCTTCACATCATCATCATCATTCATCACGTCATTCAATCCCTTTCATTTGATACCAATATCATGGCAGTTAACAAAAAACAACAAGTCCATCATCTTGGGCCTTCCACCATATTGGATTTAGAATGAAGTCACTTAGCTAACCATGCATTGTCATCAAAATAAACGTGTATGCAAAATTTCATCTTAATCGGTGGAGGATAACTGCTTTAAAATTCAGTTGCAATTTTTGACCCGAACACTCTTACGTACACTGAAAAAAATGTTAGGTTGGATTTAACAGATTTTGCGTAAATGTAATCAAAGTTTACGGTTGATTTTGGTCCTATCACGAATTTTGGTTGATTTTACCAAACACATTAAGTTGACGTTGTACCAAATTTATTTGGTAGATTACACATATATTTTGTACATTTATTACCAAAGTAATTTAGTAACATTTCTCACCAAAGTACTTTAGTATAATGTTTTACCAAAATACTTTAGTAACAATTTTCACCAAAGTACTTTAGTAACATTTTTTACCAATGTAATTTAGTAACATTTCCCACCAAAGTACTTTAGTATAATTTTTACCAAATTACTTTAGTAACATTTTTCACCAAAGTACTTTAGTAACATTTTTTACCAAAGTACTTTAGTAACATTTTTTATCAGAGTACTTTAGTAGCGTTTCTCACTAAAGAACTTTAGTAGATTTTCAACCAAAGTACTTTTGTAACGTTTTCATCAAAGTACTTTAGTAAAAAAGTACAATGTAGTTTGCTGCAATCTACCAAAGAGATATTGTATATTTTACCCAACATACTTGTTTTTTTTACCAAATACATTTTGTATCTTCTACTGTTACTTTTTTTGGTAAAAATTACCGAAGGTAGTTTAATAGACAATGCAAAGGTATTTGGTAAAATACACAACAAAAATTTGGTAAATAGCACTTATTATATGGTAAAATGTATTAAATCAGTTTGATAGAGAAAACTAAATTTAACTCGTAAGTATAATCTACTTTATTTGGTAAACTCTAACAAACAAAATTTAGCAGCATTTACTAATCACATTTGGTGTATTTTATCAGCGTTAGTTTGGTAATAAGTACCAGATTTAATTTTAGTTACTACCAAAGGTTGTTTGGTAATTTCTACCAGATGTGTAATGCAGTTCTCATCAAAGTTAGTTTAGTATAATCTATCAGATGTGTATCGTGCTTTTTATCAGAGATAATATTGTATTATCTACCAGAAGTGTATCGTAGATTTTATCAAATACAATTAAGTATTATCTATCATGTTTGTTTCGTATTTTTTCCTAACATTTGTTTGGTAATATCTAACAGATTTATGCTGTAGTTATTACCAAACTTTAACTGGTAATATCTACCAATATTTTATCAGTGCTTGTCTGATTGTATGTACCGGTCTTGGTTTAGTAAAACATACCAAATAAATAGTGTAAATTTTACTGGTGTTAGTTTGGTTAATTTATCAAACTAACACTAGTAAAATGTACACGACTTTTTGGTTTATATTACTAAACATTGATTTCCAGAATATTATTAGGGTATATATAATTGAAAATTAGAAACTTAGTAGCTAATCTGCAATATTGCTAACATGGTATGAGAGTAAAATCATATTGCAGTTAAGATTTTCAAACAACGTACGAATTTTGTGGCCAGCAGTGGCCACGAAAGTTCTTGTGTACCATGTCAGTATTGCAGATTAGCTAATAAGTTTCTAATTTTCAATGATACCACACCCTAAAAATATAGTAGAAGAAAAAACCTTACAAGAAATGCAGGGTCTGAAAAAAAGGTTTTAAGACCGTTTGACAAACACTTCAAAAATATACAGGATTATTGGTAATTCAACGTATTCCTTTTCAGCAAGTAAATCAGCAGTTTCTAGAATACGTCGAATTACCAGTAACCTTATAAAACCAGTAACCTTAATATGGGCTTAATAAAAACGGTGGTTTAAAGAAAAATGAACAGATTTTTGGTACATAACATAAAATTTATTTTACTAATCATAAATACAATTAAATAATCACTAGATCACTTATCATAAAATTATATCCCTATAGGATACAAAACCTTTCTTATTATAAATGACACAATACTGCCACGATTTGGCCAGGATGCTGATGAGCTTTACCAGGCATCAGGGTGCCCGCATTCGACATTTGCATTAAGGCGAGTATGCGAAACTAGCGCCACTTCGAAAATGTTTAAATTATTTAAAATTTGATCTAATTTCAGAGATATAAGCTCTTAAATTAGATCAATTTTTAATAATTTCTGCCTGTTAGATACTAGGGAACACCAATAATATGTATTAAGTTACTGTATACAATTTGTCGATCTGTAGTTGTCCCGAAAAACTTAAACGGCCACTTTTTGTTGTGCAAGTTTTTTGGGACAACTACAGAACGACAAATTGTTTTGAAAATTTAGGAGATATAAGAACATTTCCGGAGTGGCGCTAGTTTCGCGGCTATACTCAACTGAATAGTTTAGTCAACAAGTGCTTTTGTTGGCTGGCGTTAAGAGCTGAAGTGAACATTTATAGTAGTGATAACACATCGATCGGCACACATGTAGAATGAGGGCCTAAGCATAAGTAAAATAAAAATTCGAAAATAACTAAAGCTAAGTTTAGGTAATACAATAGATAACTTATTTTTAAATTATGTCAGTTTAAGGATGAAAACTTTTTTATATTTAATTTTAATAGTAACTAAATCGACAATAAGATTCACCTGTGGCAATAACATGAACATTAGTGGGAGAAATAATTAAATTTTCTGGTTTCAACAACTCCATGGAATCGTTTTCTCCTTCAATTGAATAAGCTTGAAAATGATCATTAAAACCAGAGCATTTTAATGATTTACATAGAAAATATAAACTCATAGAGTATTTAGAACGAAAAATTCTTTCTAATTTGAAAAAATATATATCATTTTCATTGGTAGTAACTAATATCATGCCTGGGTTATACTTTGTGCCCATAAATCGTATCCATTGAAAATCACAAGATAGATCAACATCTTGATTAGAAGTATCGTTGATGTGAGAAATATCCACACGCGACTCCCGTACAGTAACTTTTCCTAATTCCACTCGAGACTCTAATCCCTTTTTTACAAAAAATCTGTTTGCAAACGCTAACTGTTCTTTCATTAGCAACGTTAGACATATGTTTTTTCTAGAAGTTATGATATGAGCTGTGTTTTTCAATGTTTTGTGTTTAGCTTCAAATCTCATGCACCATAATTGCTTTAAGTGGCCCACCTGCTCAATAATATGCGGGTAATGTAACATCAAATGGTGTTTTGGTTTTAATGTATCATTAAAAAGGTTAATGTAATTTTCGTGATGTTCAGTAATTAAAGATTCTAACAATTTTACAGTTGGAGCATCGACAACACTACATAATAAAATATGAATTATTTTTAGTAAGATTATTAAAAATTGCCATACGGGATCGTCACTAGGAACTAAATCTCCAACTAGTAGAGGGAACAAATGTACAAACATCAACATTTCCGAAGCTGACATTTTAAACTTACTGCGAACTAAATGTTCTTGATTTATGCAAACAGACAAATTGTTAAGCTCTATAACTGAATAGTCAAATAATTTTAAGCGATTATTTAAAGTGGCCAGGTCAAAACAGTGTAATATTTGAGTATAATACAAAATAATATGAGCTAAGTCGTAATGACACACTCCTTCGAAAATATCGTGCATAATATCAACACAACAGTTATCCACTACGTGAAAGCTAGGAATATCATTAAAACAACAATATTCACTTATTCCTGTTTCTGTAACATTATTTTGCTCAAGGTCATTAGCATAATTATCCTGATCTCTTAATAGTGCATTATCTGCTTTGGTTTGTTTTTTCATTATAGATTTGTGACTTTTACATATTCTACAGTAGTAATTGCTGCTAAAAGATTTAGAAAATCCGAGTATTGTGTTTAGTCCTAGATTGTCCCCTAATATCATTCCAAGTATAAAATAGATTTTCACTTTACCATTGGCAGTATCTATATCTATACCTTCCTCTTCTAAATATTTTAATTCTTTAATGAGTTCGTAGAATGCAGAGTGATTACCGTATATCTTAAAAGAAGACTTGTACAACATTGCAACAAACACATTATCCAGCAGTGAAAGATATTCCTGTGGCATAGTAGGAAATTGATAATATACAGCTGATATTGAATGTACACCGGCGTGGCTACCCAAGGGATTATTACATTCGAAATCGTCGAAATATATAAAAAAAGGACAACAGAGTTTACCTTCTTTACTTGCAATTTTTTTTTGCCAAATTAAACTGTGAGCAAAATTTGGAAAATCAACTTCGTTAGGTTTTAATGTATTTGAAACTAATTTGTAAAAATTGGGTAATTCAAAAATTTTCTTGAATACTGAGCGAAGCGGTAATTTGGCGCCAGTACAGGATTTAGGCGCAAGCATTACTGAAGTGTTGACTGTATTAACAGCAACATTTTCATTAATAATGTACTTTTCAGGAGCAATGTAGCATTTGATGTCTGTAAAGTATTTTATAATTTGATATTCTGTGCGCATATTACCAAAAGGATTTGAAATTATTTCATGCATGTTATCTTTTTCACTTTGACTGAACTCATTATAAATAGGTATTACATGTTTAAAAATATCACCAAGAACTTGGGTAATGTGAAGTTGAATATTTTCCAATATTTTAAGAGCAGTTTTCCGGTTAACCCCACCGTCACTGAATAGTGAAAGCGCTAACGTAGCGGCAGATTTCTCTAACATACTATGGGCAGTATCCAAAGCATTCTCACGACAAACATTGTTTAGACGATGATATTCAGAGGATTCACAAGGATCTAACAAACTACACGTATCATGTATATTTTCACTTAAAGCACAATCATTTGTAGGCAGATTTTGATTAAAAATTGTTTGTTTATTCAAATGTTGGGCAATTAAGTGCCGTCTAAAAGACCGTACATTTTGATATTCGCGATCACATTGATACTGTTTACAGCGATATGCTGCGTTTGCACTTAAGTTATGGTCTTTTAAATGTTCACAAAAATCTTTGTAATCTTCAACTGTAGCGAGACATTTGAAACAAACAAACATTTTGATTAAATTTAGCAAATAAATCACTTATTCCAAGTCGGAGATGAAAGATGAGACTCCCGAAAGCTTTTTGTCTGCTATTGTGTCAATGTTATAAAAATATTTTTGCAGAAATAGCCAAATGTGCACGGCTTCTGTGGGATATTCTGCATCCAGGCAGTGAAAAGTTTTGAAGCATACATCCAGCGCTTTCAAGAACGAGTCTATTTTATAAAGGATGTTATCATACGCAACATAAAAGTCCTTTAGGGCATCGATGGTTGGTCCGACAACAATAATGATGGGTTGGCACCGTAGACCCTTAGCAGTTTGGGCTTTTCGCCGATAGTCCAGCTGGGTGGGGACTTCGCTTTGGTTCTGGAAATTAGAATGAATTGTTTACTTTTAACCATATTTTTTTTATAATTCCTAGTCAGTGTTGACACTGACTATTTTTTATTGCTTAGGTATTGCATTTATATTTATTTAAAGGGGTTCGGAACGTAATTCACCCTTATGATTAGTCTGTGCGAAGCTCTCAAGCAAGAAGTGTACTTATACAGGCTGTTCCAAGGCTATGCCACATGGAGGGAAAGTATCTTAAGTATTTTAAATATACAGTTTTACTGAAAGAAGACATCATTTTGATTTTAAAAACAATTTGAACCGCATTCAATCATTTTGAATAATCTCCTATCTGAACCGGGAATCGAACCCGCCAAATTGCAAAAACAAACCGTAATTTTGCGAAACCGATCAAAAGGCTCAAGTCAACGGAAGCTTTATTTTTTTGCACGTAACATAGCATCTTAAATAAAAGGAAGATCATGAAATTCGTTGTTCCGCTTTTTTTCAATATCATCAATAGATTTAATTATCCCTGTTTTAGTGTTTTATTGTTTATTGATATTAAATAAATATTTAATAAACTAGATAATGTACAAACTTATTTTGGTCTGACTGATGGTATATCAAAAATGTGTCTAAATCGGTTAACGCTCAGGGGGTGGAAATTGTCGTTAGTATGGAAAGAAGTGAAATTATACATACCTTTGCATGAAGAATGAAACTGTTCATAGCTTCTTGAATGCTTGGCTTTATGGTTTTTTTTTTGCCAGCTGTATCTTGACACTGTATTCTCACAGTTGGAACTATTTTATATCCGATTGCCGCGCAATAACAGAAGTCTCTAACATCTGAAAAATAAAAATGGAATAAGTTATGATGCATATTCGTTGATTTAATTAGTTTAAGTTTTACTAAGAAGATAACTGGTTATCAGAGATTTTTTTTGCTAAACTATTTTTGCTATTATAAAAACTCAGTTGAAATATACATAATAAATATAAATGGTTTTATTATCAAAACTTTCACGAATTTCACACAAAAACGGAAACTTTGAGTTCTGTTTTAGTGTGAAATTCGTGAAAGTTTTGATCAATACAAGTATATAATAACCAACCTTCACTTGGGTTTTCTTCAATCAATTTAATGTAGACAGAAGCAGCTTTAATTGTTTTCAAAAGACTAAGACCTTTCTCTAAAAATATGGGCCATTTTTTGAACAGTCGGAGCTCTGATCCTTTAAACTTGGTTTCGAAATCCAGTTCAATCTGAAAACAAAAAACAATTATATACATATGTCACAGTCAAAACTACTTTTGACCGGTCAAAACTATTACAACAAATTATTAGGTGGTTTCTGTTTTATTTCTGTACTAAATTATAATAACCTAAAGGTCGTTAGGAAACTTATTAGGTTGTTAGGTTTTTTTTTTGAACCTTTAAGTAACCTTGTACCATAGCTAACATTTATTTCATTAGAATAAACGCGTTTTAACGCAATAAGGGTTTTGACTGAAACCAGTCAAAAGTAGTTTTGACCGATTAAGAGTTTTGACTGTTAACATATACATATATATATTTTTAAATATTGCTCACAAGATTGAAACAAATATATGGGGTCAAGCTAATAAAAAGCATGTAAAAAGGTTCACAACTTACCAACTTATATCCGAAACTCAATTTATAAGAGGGCCAATCGTTCACGATGTCATGTAAGTTTGCATATTTTTCGGATTGTAGTTCCTTCAGGCGCAATGTGGTTGTTTTCCTCCAATTTTCGATTACTTCAGGCACTGGCTCCTTGTTGTATTTCAGCCAAACTTTTAACTCTTCAAATTCTTCATTAGATACTGGTAAACAATAGATCAAGTTTAATCTAGCTTCAGCCTAATTAGATAAAACTATTACATCTTGTATAACATATTTTCAAATTTATACCACTTTGATTTTCAACTGCTGCAGCTGTGTCAGCCAGAACATCGTCGATGCTTGTGTGGGCTCTCCTTTCGTTTATTATTACCCCACTCTTCCGCAGCAAACGTTTGTGATTGTTATATTTATCAGGAAGTTTTCCCCTTGCTGGAATATATTTATTTTTTCCAAACTTTTGGCTTGGAATGTAGTATGTCTCCTATGGAAATCAAAACAAATTATAAAGAACTAAGCATGAATATCAAGGAAATCAAAATTAATCATTTAAGTGTATCAACTATATAAAAATAAGTCGGGTTTCTCCCTGACGCTATAACTCCAGAATGCACAAACCAATTTCCAAGGTTTTGAATTCGTTGGAAAGGTCTCGGGCTCCGTGAGGTTTATAGGTAGGGTAGGGTAGGGTAGTGTAGTGTAGGGTAGGGTAGATAAATGTTTGGTCTTTTTATGGCAAATCAAAGTTTGCCGGGTCAGCTAGTTTGTCATAAATATCAACTTAACAACATGGAATTGATAGTTTTTAGGGTTCCGTACCCAAAGGGTAAAACGGGATCCTATTACTAAGACTGCAGTCAGTCTGTCTGTCTATCACCGGCCTGTATAATACTCACAACGGATCTTTGTGGTTCTGAATTGGCTGCAAGAGGCTGCGCACTAGCTATTTTTGTGTCAATATTGGAATTGAAAATAGCATTGAATAACTGTCTATTTCACTCGCATACGTTTGTCGCATCCTATCTCGTTTACTCATCTGTTTCGTGCGCAATAGTTGACAGAGCCAACTTCAGAGCCACAAAGATCCGTTGTGAGTATTATATCTCATGAACCGTGATAGTTAAGACAGTTGAACATTTTTTAACACCGCCCCCCTCTATCTCCGAAACTACTGGGCCTACAATTTTGAAAAAAAGCACTACACTACATGCCTTACACTACAGGGAGTAAATAAGTGATCATAATTAACTAACTACCGTAACTACATAGGTATCTCATTTCATTACAATATAAAAACTGAATTTGAATTTCAATACCTTCACTTCAGTTGGGACTAACGAAACAATTTGGGCGGAAATATCTTGAAATTGTTGTTTTTTCATTTCGCCATATTTTTTGAAATGGTATTCCACTACTGATTTAACCAAGTAGTTCCGTGCCGCAGTGTCTAATTTACCATTTTTTTTTAAAGAAGCTAGACACATTTCTCCAATATTATTGCTTTTTAAAATAATCGTTAAATTATCATTCTAAACAAAAAGAAAATACCATACATTAACACCAACCCTTATAGCTTCGTCCCAGTTAACACCTGAGAGCTGAAATTCATCTTTTATTGATTTCTAAAATATCCGATTTTGTCACTGGCTCACTCAAAATATAAAGGCAAAACTTACAGAAGATTTCTCTCTCGTGGTCGGCAACTCTTCACTGCTTGTGCTGGCCGTGGGACTGGGCGCAGAAAAATCGCTAGTAATGCTTAGAGTTTCATCAGATTCTGTCGCCTGTAACAAGCAATTATCGACGATATTAACGACTTAGAGCCATAGGTATTATGCCTAGGTTACACAGTGCGAGCTGGCATGCGAGCTGACCGAGTCAGTTACTGAGGTGCAGTTACTTGCACCGTGTGACCGCATCATACGAGTTACTGTCATGTGCGAGTGGGACAGTAGCTCGCGTCCGAGTTACTTCAACATTTTTTGTTTTTACTCGCTACTTGCCTTCCCCCACCACGCCACTCGCACGCCGCTCGGTCGTCAACTCGCACGATTTTGCGAAATGACAGTAGCTCGTACGCTCGGGCCCACGCTACAGTGTTTCTTGTTTCGGCGTCAAAATGGCGGAAAGATGGACATCCGATCAAAATATAAAGTTTGTGGAGCTATACAAAGATCAAACGAACTTATGGAATTGTTTGGATCCTAATTATAAGAACAGAGATTTGCGTAAAGCGTCGTTAGAACACATCCGCATGGAATTTAATTTACAAAACACGAATGAAGTTACAAAAAAAATCAAAAATTTACGTTCTACGTATAACCAGGAGTTATTGAAAATTGAAAAAAGCAAAAAAAGTGGATCTGGCACTGATGAGATCTATAAACCATCTATCAAGTGGTTCGATTCTATGGATTATATTATGAAAATAATAAATCTAAAAGAAAAAGAAACACTAAGTAATCTGGTAAGTATTTTATTTCTAATTACACAATCATATCATTTTGCCACGTAACTGCTCCCTCGCCATTGAAATAATTTTTATATTTATCACGCATTTTCTCTGCTATTGCTTTCGATCTATTATTGATTCTCGAGCGACGAATACTCGGTAATTCATTAATTTCGGACCTCCACTGCCCCAGAATGATTTGAAAGTTTATGATGTCTTCATAATCTGTAGTTCCTGGTGGTGTATAAGTGCTTGATGCAGTGGTACGTAACCAATTGTGTAATGTACATGCACATAAGACGATCTTTATCGTAGTTTCCTCTTTAACTTGAATTGGCTTTCCCAAAACACGAAAACGAGATGCTAGAATGCCAAACCCATTCTCCACAATCCTTCTTGCTCTGCTCAATCTATAATTATATATCTTTTCTGCGGTAGTCAATATATTTTTGTAGGGCTTTAGTAAATACGGCTTCAAAGGGAAGGCATCATCTCCAACTAGAATACCATTTTCAGGCAACAATAAATTGTTTTCTAGATACGGATACAAAGAGCAGTTTTGAAATACCCCACCATCTGCATTACGACCGTATGAGCCTATATCTACATATCTGAAAGTATAATCGTGATCTACGACGGCCATGAGCACTATACTGTTTGTTCCTTTGTAGTTATAATATTCACTGCCACAATTTGGTGGTGCTTGAATTGTTATGTGTTTCCCATCAATAGCTCCACAGCAATTCGGGAAATTCCACCTCGAAGCGAATCCTACTTCTATATCTTGCCATTCTTCCACATTGGGTATCTGAAAAATAAAAGAGTAACATTAATTTCAGGAACCAAATCATGCGTCAACGTCAGGAAGCAACGTTGGATCAATGTCAGGAAACGAGGCCATGAATAACGAGGACCTTGATGCTAGTGACAATAGCAACAACGCCGTTCCTACAAAAGTGATGAGGCCACCAAAAACTCCAAAATTAAAGACGAAAGTATCATCAGAACGGTCTGAAATTCAAGCAGCTGTGAATGAGCTCAAAGAACTAAATAACAGTTTAGTAAACGTGTCTGCCCCGATTCCAAGAGAATTAGAAGATGAATGTGATGTTATTGGAAGACATGTAGCACTGCAGCTCAAACAGTTACCTCCGATTGATAGAATTGATGCGACAGATGAAATACAGGCAATACTCTCTAGATACCGTAAAAGCGCCCTCTGTGCTAGAATTGTGTATACACCTTCTGATTACAGTTCTGAATGTACGCCATCACCACAGCCTGCAGTAAATTATCAACTTGTTGGACCTACAATATCTGCACACTCTACACAACTGGAACAATCTTCACAATCTATACTCCATAATGAATGTACGCTGTCATCACAGCCTGTAGTGTTCGCAGCTCCAGTAAATCCTTCACAAACAATGTCTGTAAATTATCAACCTGTTGAACCTACAATATCTGCAAACTCTACGCCACTGCTGGATCAATCTTCACAATCTATACTCCGTAATGATATACTTTCTTCAGCAATATCAATCTCTAAAATAACGAAATAAGCTATGTAGTACTGTAGTTATTAAGTATTACTATGTTAAGTTCACGTTTAATATGTGCAAAAACTTTAACAAATCCGTTGTGAATTTGATTAAGAATAATAAAAATTACTTACTTTGATATAACCTTTTAGACTTTCATTGATAGCAGCACACACTTCTGGTATTATTTTAATTATGGATGCTTTTGAAACTCTGAAAAATACCGACAATAGTCTATACGATATCCCAGAAGAAAGGTATACCAGAGTTATTTCCAACTTCACCCTTGCAGGTATCGCATCCCTCATCAGTGTATCATCACGTTGAATTTTTGGAGCAATTAAATTTAAAAGTATTTCCACTTGTTCAGGTGTCACTCTCATAACCGCTTTATATTCTCGGGGATCTTCATCATATAGCTCTTTAAATATTGTATGCGTTGCCCCTTTTTTTTGCAACCAATCCCTGACCCAAATACTTCTTTTCTTCTTCTTTTTTTGTATAGCTCTTTCAATTCTAAGCATTTCAACACAAAGTATTTTCGTAACCGCTTTTATTGTGGTATGTACTGTGATTAAACGTGTATTTTGCGACAACATTGCAGACGAATTGCCATTGACGAATATGCCAGTACACTGGTGCAGTAGCTGTCTTCTGCGAAGCCAGCAGCTTGCATAGTGTGACCGTGCGAGGCGAGTCGAGCTACTGTCATACGAGTACATAGGCACAGTAGCTGTCTACTGCCACATCAGCAGCTCGCACTGTGTAACCTATCCTTTAGTAAAAATAATGTTTGAATTTGCTGGTACGAGTTGTTCCGAAAACGGTACGCGCGGGCCAGAGGGAGCCGTGACACCAAGAAGTTTTGAAAAAAATAATATGAACACTTACGTGAATAATGTTTTGAAGTTTGTTCAGTCCTCGCTTGAATAATATTCTTTCCTTTAAACTCGGAATTAATTCTTTCAGTTCCGTTTCTTGTATATCGTCAAGCAATTTGAACGAAATCTGATTTACTAAAAAAGAAGAGATAAACATATAATAATGTGTAAAAATTACTAAAGTTCGTTTTGTAAATCTATCAAAGTAAATTATTAATAAGATAGGTACCTAACCACTATTTCTAGCTCAATATCTAGGCCTCCTTTATATAGGCCTAATAATTCCTATACTCTGACCCATTAGCGGCAAAACCGGAACACAAATAAATGTAGAATTAATTAAAGTCACATTATAGTACTCGATAACTTTCTTGCTTTTTGTAGTGATTAGCTATTTACAAAAAAAACACGTGGATTATCGGGCCTTGACAAAAGAGGGGCTATATCCATTTCAAGTTGAATACTGCATTAGCCAACCACTCAATCGTTAGTTCACTGCACAATCAATATTACAAATTGAACAACCAATATTAGTTTAATGAACAATACAACTTAAGAGGCATGGCGCCATCATGAAACACGGCTAATCAAACCATTATTAACAATATAGGTATATTATATCGATCATAATGGGCACTCACCTTCAAAGTTTGTTATAGTGTCTTCAGATAGTCCCCATTCTGTTAAATATTCGGCGACACCCAAGTTGAAGTCTTCTTCTTCACTTTCCATTGCGAGCGAAGCGACTACTAACTCTAGCCGGCCGGCGTAAAATGAAATGAATTATAGTTCTCGCCAAACTTCTTGGCCGCCCTGAAGTTGGCTTCAATGGCTGCGCGTAAATCTCATACAAAAACAGCACCGTTTCGTGCCTTGCGCATCGGAAAGCCAACTTCAGGGCGGCCAACAAGTTTGGCGAGAACTGTAATGAATTATGAACGTCTGCGTTTATGCACTTGCGCAGCCGCCAGCCGCGGTAGCGGCGACGCGAGGGCTAGGGTTGCCAACCGTACTTTATTATAAAGTGAAAATAATTTCAATTTAGATGACGTTATTGACGATAATGCTAGCACTTGCAGTAGTAGCAATGGTAATAGGAAAAGAAAACGAATGCAAAACTATAAGCCGCTGTGGGAAGCGGAATACCCCTGGATCAAAAGTGCTGGATAGCTTAAACAATAAAATAATATTTATAAATGAAATAAGGGAAATATCTATAGTATGTAGTACCATTAAAGATTCTTGTGCAGCGAAGGAATGGCAATCCATTTTTAGAGTTCCGTACCTCAATCGGAAAAAACGGAACTCTTTATCTCGAGAACACGTAGTATCGAGTTCAAATTTAAACCATATACTCAAGTCAACGGTCCCTTGAAGCTGTGAAAAAAATCATACTTCTACGTTAATGTAAAAAAAGATACGGCCGTTTATGTCACAAAACACATACATTTCGACATTCTCGAGGGAATCAAAATGATAGGGTACGAGTACTCCCCGTTGACCTAGAACTATGAAATTTGGCAAGTAATATCGTCACATACTACAAGTACTTAGAAAAATCTGAAAACTATACATTTGTAATAACATCATTATAAATTTAGTCCTTTTTAAACATTATATTTGGAGAACTCAGTTTCGTTAAGCACCTCGTTTTTATGCGGCGTCATACATTTCAGGTCTATACTTAACTCAACTCGGCTAATTTAAGATGGATTAAGTGGAAGTATGTACGGAACCCTCGGTGCGCGAGTCAGACTCGCACTTGGCCGGTTTTTTTTTCCGAGGAATTACTTTTCCAAACATACTTAAAGTGGTATCACGATTAATGTGCGTTCCCGCCACTTCAGAATTTACAGAAAAGGTGTTTTTTTGTAATTAATGCGAAGTGGCGTGACGACAGAAATAAAGCTTCTATAAAGCTTATACGCAATTATTTAAATTTGTGCGTTCCGCGTACCATGTTTAGATGCCATAAATATATTTAAAGCAGATACGAAATTGTTATTAGCTGAAAATTAAAACATAAATTTGTATAAAACAAATATAGTACATTGTTTAACGAATTTTTCATCACATTTGCGAGGAAATAAATAACTACAAAAACTACAACCGCACCAATCAAAAATTTACGAAATTAACAACTTCACTTCCAGATCAGAATGTTTTATCCGTCAAAGAAAAAGGTGGCAGCCCTAGCTCCGCGGGGCAGTGCGGAAGGGGGAGGGGAAATAGTCGCATAAATTGAATATGTAGGAAGGAAATGGAACTACCTATATTGCGTATGGTTTTGTAAATTCTACGATACTGTTTAGTAATTAATTTTTTTTAACCACAGCGACATGTACCTAGGTTACTTTAAATACTGTTTAAAGTTTCGTATTAATATGGTTGTTGGAGAAATTAATATGACTTTGTGCGGCCTCAGATGATGTAAGCAAGATATAATGTTATTAGGTACAAGCATTACATTCATTTAATTTGCAATGTACCTATGTATGTTTCTTCGGGTGGAATCTTTCAACTCAATTTTGAAGAAGGTAGATATCCCTAATCGATTGAGCTGAAATTTGGCAATACAATAATATGGTACCATGGGGCTGGTCTAATGATGGAGCCGGAAGGTGGCCTTAGGAACTCTGTAATAAATAAAACAATCGTAGGTACCGAATTTGGGCTCTTCAGAATCGTCTTGGTGAGCAATTGCTGGATGTATAATAGATAAGTGATTCAAGAGTAAGGTTTATATTTATCATAAATAGGTAGGTAGGTATGTAGTCTCTCCCCCCTCCCGGTGGGTTCCCGCTTTGTCGATGCGGGGGGGCTCAGTAACCGTGGCTTGGTCACCCACGGTGAAGCGAAGAGGAACCCGAGGAGGCTTTGTAGGTAATGTAGGTTGCGGTGCTGCCTAGGCGACATCGCAACTGAGGCGGGCCGCGATGTCGTATGGGGTCTCCCATACCCATACGATATCGCGGCTGAAGGTTGAAGGCCGCGGCAGGAGAGGAGTGCCGGTATTGCGGTACGCCGCTCTCCCTATCCTCTGCGGCCGAAAAATGGTAGGTGGCGTGGCCATTGACCCTGGCCCGTCACAAGGGGACCAAGGGTGCCATATACACGGGGTCGTCTGGCACCCAGGTGCTAGTTTGGTCCCTGGGGTGGTCACGGCGCACAGTGTGTTCTAGTGCGCCGGTGATGGGGGTTACTCCCCAGAGGAGGGTCCGGTGACGGACAGCCGCGGCGGGTTCGCGGTGAGTGCTAACGCGTACCCGTGTTCCCGCCATAAGCTGCACAGGAGGACACCGTGGAGTTTTAGTGGGTTAGAGTCCCACATAACTGCGCTATCTCCTCGTGGTAGCGTTGTATGAGTGAGAATATCTCCACGCTAATAAAATAAATAAAAAAAAGGTATGTAGTCTCATTTATTATTAACTAGCTGATAGAAAGCGAACTCTTCCAGAAAGCCTTTACCACAGAATATATAATTTATAGCGCCTTTACTTTACTACTTCTAATGCCTACTACTATCTTTATTAATGTTAGGTATAGTTGAAATTATTCGCTCGGTCGCATGTTTATAAAACGTCTAATGGATTTTGAATCTTATAACGTTAAAAATAAACGAGCTATTCGAACGGTCTGTTTTGGTACAACTCGGTCAACTTAAGTAGGGTAAATACGCTAAATGTCGGCCCCCTAACGGCTTTTCTAACTAGGGATCGCTCTGGCGCCATCAGTTTGCAACAAAAGGATGCTTGTGATGCGGTTTTAGAAAGTTTGTTAAATCTATTTCATCTTTATAGGCATAAGATTGACATTTCTACTAAAAGAAAAAAGTATTAAGGTTTAAATGCATCGAGAACGAAAAAACCCTAAAGTCGGCCGTTCACGGCCCATGGTCGGTCGCGTTTTTTCCTAATGTCGGTCAGGTATAGGGTGTTTTAAATTAAGACAATGAAAAATATTATTAATATGATTAATTTTGGCACCAGTCTAATATCACTTAAGTAAACATTTGTATTTGTTTAATAGTAAATATTTTTTTTGATTTGCACTTAAACAATGTTACTATAATTATAATAAAGTAAAAAAATTATAATAACTAAGTATGTGATCAGAAACTTATCTTCTTTATGATATTAATAAACTATAATAACACATATTCAATTTTGAGAAAATAAGTTTGATAAATAAATTAAATATGACTACCCACAAAATCAATGAAAAAATACAAATGTAACCAGCCTGTATAGTGACGCTGTAATTCGAGGCTGGCCGACATTATGATCTTTAATATTTCTAATGTCGGCCCCTGTTTTGTGTCCCTTATTTCTCGAGATTCAACTAATATCACCCCGGCCGGAATTTGAAGATTAAACGTAAAATAAATTTATTTGCCTATAAACTTTGCAAATTCTCTTATTAAACCAATGGAATTGGTAGAATCTGAATTTATAAAACAGACTGCATTTACTTTAAGTCGGCCTTGGCCGAGAATCCGGTTTTAAGTCGAAATTGGTATTCTAATGGCGGCCCCCTATTTTCCCTTAAAACAATACGCAAAACGTTGAGAAAACTATCTCAAAATATAGTAAAACTAACTTTTTAGTGATAACAAAGCTTAAAAACAAAAAAATAAAGGTCTTATCGTTGTAATATCAATCCCCGAAGTGCGGGTATTCACAGCTAGTAAGCTACTTTAGCTGCTAATTTGACGCTGCAACGGCGCAATCGCTATTGACACTCAGTGTGCGAAGAGTGAGTGACGTAATCGAATAGAAACGGTTTGTACTTATAGAGTATGAACTAAGGTTGCAATTCGAGTGGCAAAATTGCCACATAATTATATTTTGAATGAATGCAAGCTGAAAATGTGCAGACGGCCGAACATTGGGGGGTGGCCGACGTTTGGCGTATTTACCCTACTACCTACATAACTACTTCGTATATTAATTAACAATTGAAATGAGAGCAGTGGTGGCCCAGTGGTGGCGGCCCCAACTTACGAACAGTAAGTCGTGGGTTCGAACCCAGGCAGGCGCATTACTTTGTATAATTTATTTCATTACCACCACTCTCAAAACGGTGAAGGAAAACATCGTGAGGCAACCGGCATGTCCTAGGTAGAACCAAAAAATTCGAAGACATGTGACATCTACCAATCCGCACTGGGTCCGCTTGGTGGATTATAGCACACCTTCTCATAGAGAGGAGGCCTGTGTCCCAGCAGTGGGAACATTAATAGGCTGATGATGATGACATTAATGAACAAATGTAGCTACTTACTAACTGTTAACTTTTACCGACGAACTGATCTTGATAAACTTATAAAGGGTGTAAAACACCTCTTTACGCCGAAAGGCACTCCTCGTCATTGCGATATTTTTTTTGTTCTACACCATACCTGCGTACCCTCTAGTTACGGAGATATTGGGGGTCAAAGTTCCAACTTTTTGACAAGTTTTTTTTTAAATACATATTTTAATGTAAGATTTTTAATTTAAACCTCTCCACGACCCCCGTACTATTCAATCTATCCATCAGCACAATGTTTTGAGTGCGTTGCATTGAGTTCTACCACAAAACATGATATTTCACCCAAAAAAAAAGTCGTTTCCCAGCAATAATTTTCGCGTAAAGTTACCTAATTTGATGTACAGAATGCTTGGTTGACGGCTTCGTGATGAGGTCTTTTACACCCTGTATATTAAGTAAAATTACTTAGTAATAATGTAAATTATTGTTCTCATGGAAGTAAACCATAAGTCTGATAGCGTTTGCATCGCCACTTTGCATCAGCAGTAGATTTTTAGGGTTCCGCCCTTGAAGGGTGTCAAACGGAACCCTAATCATAATCATGAACAATTAATTATTTTCAAATAAACGATTTTACAGTGAGATCATTCTTAGCTGGTTGAAATTTTCACATAGGTACTAAGAACCGTAATGGCGGATAAATCGTTATATAATAAAAAACCGGACAAGTGCGATTTAAACTCGCGTAGAGAGGGTTCCGTCCGTATGACCCTATGTCCCTATGTTTACATTTCATTCATTTACGTAGCACGTCCGTCTTTGGGTCACCGACTTACATAATTATGTGTACTTACCAAATTTCATCCCAATTGGTTCAGTGGTTTCGTAGGAAATTGGCTGTGACAGATGGATGGACAGGCAGACACACGAGTGATCCTATAAGGGTTCCGTTCTTTCCTTTTGAGGTACAGAACTCTAAAAATATAAACAATTTAAAAAATAGGAGGGGGGGGCTTCCTCTAGAATGAATTATAGGACATAATTCAACAAATAATAAAAACTAGTCTAGCGTAATACTTACTTATTTTTAAATAAACATAAACAAACAACAAAAATTATAAAATGTTAGTACGGAATCCTCTGTGCGCCAGTTTGACTCGCACTTAAACGAATATTTTTTTATCAAATGAGTCTGCTACTCATTACCAACTGTCCCGGTAAATGTAGGTAACTATAAATTGCTTTGAAACTAACATAGTAACAATGATACAATCAACCGAATGGTTGTGACTTGTTCTACATAATGTACAATATTCTTTGTTAATTTACATCATGAACTCTTGTAGGGACTATATTTTGACCTCACCCTTTTTAGTTTTGTAGGTTCAACTGTGAGGTCTTGTTACATTTATCATATTATGTTTATGATAAAATCAGCCAAACCAAATTGTTGAGTTTTGTTTGGTAAAATGTACAATATTCTTTGTTAATTTACACCATGAACTCTGGTAGGTACTATATTTTGACCTCAACCTTTTTTTTTGTAAGTTCAACCGCGAGTTCTTGTTATGTTTATCATATTTTATGATATAATGAACCAAACCAAATTATTGAAAGGACGATTACCATTTTTGCCCTGATATATCACTATCACTACATAGTATAAAACAAAGTCCCTTCCTCTCTGTCCCTATGTATGTTTATATCTTTAAAACTCCGCAACGGATTTTGATGCGGTTTTTTTAATAGATATGGTGTTTCAAGAGGAAGGTTTATACGTATAATAAAGTAGGGCGGGCGAAGCCGCTGGCAGAAACTAGTATATAATATATGTCAGGGCAAAAATTAACGATTACAGTAAATTCAAAAAGTAGGCATCCTTAATTATTTCCATTTTGATTTTTGGGATACATGTAAAACTAATTAAAGCTGGGGTTTATTATTCACTGATAAAACATAATTAACGCGTTTCCGGTTTGCAATTAATAGTGAAAATTATTCAAACATATTTTTGGGGGACTAATAAGTTAGGTAAATCTCTTTAAATGAAAATATGAAAGAACTAGGTTTGTATTTTGTTGACTATGTAAACGTCTATTCTGTGAACAAAAACGCCAATCGCAGTCTACCTACAACATTAAAGTCTATGTGTTATTCAGGTGGCTCTCAACCCGTTGTCTATAAATAATTCGCAAATTGTTTGGGCACATTATCGATCCAACCAGTACTGCCTCGAAAGAAAAATCTACTACTGCTATGTCTGAGGCAATCTTCCTTCTACTATTTGCATTTCACTGCTTAGAGGCATCTAATCGCCTTTCATTTATCGAAAATGTTTTCTAAGAAAACTATTCTAATGAAACCAATTATTCATAAAGACGCCTACAAAAAAAGTAGCGGCAAAAACACTGACGTGTGAGATCTTATTAATGTAAAAGGGGTCTTTTTTAAATTAAACACATTGGACACTATAAATACATACAGCTTTCAATTAAATAAAAGAAAATAAAGCTCAATCTATAAATTAACTTTGTAATCGGCAATTTTTGACAGGGCACGCGCTCATACTTCATACTTATTTGTTCATCGTCCTTTGTTTAATAAAACGTACAATATTCTTTGTTAATTTGCACTATGAACTCTGGTAGAAACTATATTTTGACCTGAAGATTTTTAGTTCTGTAGGTTCCACCGCGAGGTCTTGTTATATTTATCATATTTTTATGATAGAATCAACCAGACTAAATTGTTGAGATTTGTTTGGTAAAATGTACAATATTCTTTGTTTATATACACCGTAAACTCTGGTAGGGACTATATTTTGATCGCAACGTATATAGTTTTGTAAGTTCAACTGCGAGGTCTTGTTATATTTATCATATTTTTATGATAAAATCAACTAGAAGAAATTGTTGACATTTGTTTGTTAAAATGTACAATATTCTTTGTTAATATACACCGTAAACTCTGGTAGGGACTATATTTTGATCGCAACGTATGCAGTTTTGTAAGTTCAACAGCGAGGTCTTGTTATATTTATCATATTTTTATGATAAAATCAACCAGACTAAATTGTTGACATTTTTTTGGTAAAATGTACAATACCCTTTGTTAATTTATACCGTAAACTCTGGTAGGGACTATATTCTGATCGCAACCTATGTAGTTTTGTAAGTTCAACCGCGAGGTCTTGTTATATTTATCATATTTTTATGATAAAATCAACCAGACTAAATTGTTGACATTTGTTTGGTAAAATGTGCAATACTCTTTGTTAATTTACACCGTAAACTCTGGTAGGGACTATATTCTGATCGCAACCTATGTAGTTTTGTAAGTTCAACCGCGAGGTTTTGTTATATTTATCATATTTTTATGATAAAATCAACCAGACTAAATTGTTGAGATTTGTTTGGTAAAATGTACAATATTCTTTGTTAATATACACCGTAAACTCTGGTAGGGACTATATTTTGATCGCAACGTATGTAGTTTTGTAAGTTCAACAGCGAGGTCTTGTTATATTCATCATATTTTTATGATAAAATCAACCAGACTAAATTGTTGACATTTGTTTGGTAAAATTTACAATACTCTTTGTTAATTTACAACGTAAACTCTGGTAGGGACTATATTCTGATCGCAACCTATGTAGTTTTGTAAGTTCAACCGCAAGGTCTTGTTATATTTATCATATTTTTGTGATTAAATCAACCAGACTAAATTGTTGACATTTGTTTGGTAAAATGTACAATACTCTTTGTTAATTTACACCGTAAACTCTGGTAGGGACTATATTCTGATCGCAACCTATGTAGTTTTGTAAGTTCAACCGCGAGGTCTTGTTATATTTATCATATTTTTTATGATAAAATTAACCAGACTAAATTGTTGAGATTTGTTTGGTAAAATGTACAATATTCTTTGTTAATTTACACCGTAAACTCTGGTAGGGACTATGTTTTGATCGCAACCTATGTAGTTTTGTAAGTTCAACCGCGAGGTCTTGTTATATTTATCATATTTTTATGATAAAATCATCCAGACTAAATTGTTGACATTTGTTTGGTAAAATGTACAATACTCTTTGTTGATTTACATCAAAACTCTGGTACCAACTTCAACCTTTTTAGTTTTGTAAATTCAATAGCGAGGTTTTGTTATATTTATCGTAGTTTCCTTGTAATTCAGCCAACCTTTGCTAATTTGGTAAATCCAACAAACCTTTTTTTTCAGTGTAAATACATACATTGCAAGTTAAATAAAACCTTATAAAAATAGGCAGTCATGGGGACTGCTAAAAGAAGGTAAAACTTAAAACGTCATATTTGCATGTCGGTGACACGAGCCCATAAGTTTTGCTTCTACCAAAAATCGCTCAACCCGGTTAAAGCCGTATCACTTAAATTACAATGAAGGGGTAAACGTAATGTCCAAATGCTTCTGCAGGCATAATAAATTAATCGCGAGTTAGTTATGCGAGTCGTTTACCTGTATACCAATACATCAGGGACGTCTCCGGGAGTGTCACGTGCGGAACTTACAATATCCGCCGACGTCCGCTCCCGTGATTAATAAACATAATACTGCTAAGACACGCCTGGGGGCGTGTCTTTTTCCCGCTAAAAAGAGCCAATTCCACCCGGCTCCATCTTGCCGAGGTGTAACCGGGCCGTTAACGTCCGTTATTTTATTTATTAATCTCGAACTTCTTGGTGTTACGTTGACATCGACCCTCAACTTCGGTCCGTTCATTGAGGCGAAAGCTCAGTTAGCTGCAAAACAGTTGGGGATTCTTGCAAAGGTGAGACGGTTCTTCACGCCTGAACAGCTGCTCAACTTGTATAAAGCGCAAGTTCGGTCAACGTGGAGTACTGCTCTCACCTCTGAGATGGACTTGCCAAATACTAGCTTGATACACTTGAGTCGATTGACAGACGGGCCAAAAGGCTTATTTGCAACGATGCACTGGTCGCGTCAAAGCTCCAGAGCCTCGAACATCAACGCCGAATTGCCAGCCTGTCGGTTTTTTATCGGTTACATTTCGGGAAGTGTGCGACGGAACTGCACAATTTGATTCCGCCTAGCCGTTTCCATCATCGGACTACAAGACGTACGGCCATACGTCATCGGTACATGGTAGATATCCCTCCCATAAGCACAAAGCGTTTTGCTAATACTTTCATTGTGCGCACAGCTAAGGAGTGCAACTCCATTTCGGAGTCTCTGTTCCCTGATAGCTACAACCTTGGGGTCTTTAATTCAAGAGTGAATAGGTTTCTTCTAGGCAAGCGTGCTTCACCGTAGACCAAATCATGGCTTAACATCGGACGAGATAGTGGTCAAACGTGAGCGTATAGATAATAAAAAAAAACTCTGTAAATAACAGAATGTGTTAATTTGCAGTGATCTGGTAGCTTTATGCCGCGGTTTTTCTTCTGTGGCTCTAGAAAGCTGCTATTGAAAATGTCGACCACAGGCAACCAGCAAATGTTTTTTTACATTAAAAGTAGCCTGTGGTATACAGCAATTCATCATCAGCCTTTTTTTTAATGATCCCACTGCTGGGACAGAGGCCTCCTCTCTGTGAGAGGGAATGGTCAGAAATTCATCACGCGGTCCTAGTGTGGGTTGGTGGATGTCACATGTCTTCGGGTGTTTGGTTCTAAGACATATTATGCCGGTTTCCTCTCGAAGTTTTTCGTCACCGTTTTGAGAGTAGTTGTGTAGAAATAATTAACACAAAGTAAAGGCCCTGCCTGGGTTCGAACTTGTAGGTCGCGGCCGCTACCACTGAGCAACCACTGCTCACAGCAATTGAGTAACTGAGCTGTACACAGCAATTGTGTAACTTTATTAGCGAAAAAAAAAATCGCAATTGGGTCACTACAGTGCTTCTAGAGATTGAAAAAACAAATTTTACCGCTCTACACAATTAGAAGTTTAGATTTTTTCACTAATAACAACGCATTAATTGGCTCTTTGGTCTAGGAATGTATGAAAGTGCCTAAACTTTCTTCAACCTAAACCAGACTTCGATTAGTTGCGGCAAGCGGTGATGGCCACTGTACTTAGCTCAGAAACTCTGTAGCTGCCACAAATGGACCACAATAGCCATTACATCCGTTATGCTGTGCTTGTAACAGTGCCTGTGTGAAGCCGATGTGGTTTCACTGTTAGTTCAACTTGTACATGCTGTACATTAAGTAATGGCTAGTTAACAGTTTAGTTTAAACAAAGGCACAAAACCACATAAATGTGTGACCGCAGAGTAGTAGGTCCAAGACTCCAAGGTTCTCTTACCTTGCAGCATGCAGGCTGGCAGAAAAAAAAAACAATTCTGGCTGGATACGGATCACACATTCGAAATTAGAATCAGTTTTGAATAGTAGAACGTGTCGATTGTTTTGGTGCAGTTTGCATTTGTTTTTGAATAAAGATAAATTCAGCCAGGTGTTTCTTATTAATTGAAGTCCCGTTGTCCAACTAATTTAGGAGGCACAAAAAAGAGAAATAATTGCTCTGCAAAGCCTAGGTCCAAGTGTCTTGCCAGGCGTACACCTGGGAGGTGTTAAAGGCCCATTGCTCGAGATCCGGATTGAAGCATTAAAAATTAAACCTCGTGTTAGCAACTAAGTCTGAGTTAAGTTTTTCGTGCAAGTGTGCCTAAGACACTTGACCTTCAAAAATCAAGAGTACCTTCCTAAAAAAAAGAGCGTGGTCAGGGGACTTCTGAAAAACATACATTTTCGCCCGAATCACTCTTACCGCCAGCCACCATTAAGAACTTTGTTCTAAAAAAAATACTGCTCGTAATGGTCATTTTAATGGAACCTAGGGAACACTCATCTCGTCTACTTACAAAACTAAGGTACAGTGCATCTTGTGGTTTTACCAAAGTTCTGCAGGTAGTTATAAGTATATATTTTAGAGTATCCTATTTTGCGTGGGAAGAAACTCGCATCTCGCGGGACGCAGAAACTAAGTACTAACTTATAAAGTCGGTAGAATAGACTGCAGAACATCGTCGCCGCGAAAGTTTCAATTTCCTCCGCTAATATTAAACAAGCAGGCTTTTATTCCATGTATTTTCAAGACGCGTTCTTGTAGTTTGCTGAAAAGTAGGTAATATATAACGGCTAATCATTTATGAATGCAGAAGAATGAATTGCCAATGACTACTTATTTTACTCGAATTTCTAAAAAAGAGGAGGTTCTAAGTTCGACTGCATGTATTTTTTTTATTTTATCAAATGAACAACAAGATTAAACCGACTACCAAAAATAACACTACGGAGCGAAAAATTAGTTTCTTTGCCGAACTCGGTGTCTTTGTTACCTATTGTTTATCGATTTTTGACACCGATTTCGAAAAAGAAAGTTTATTTACTCGTATGCTTTGTAGTGTTTTTTTGGAAGCCGGTATTTTTTTTGTTATATAGTTTTTTACTTTTCTCTTTTTGGTTTTGGTACCTCTCATGAAAATAATTAATAGCAAAAGTACATCTGATGACGATTCTAATAAGCCCGAACACGACTGTGGTACATTGTTTTATTATGTAGTTCCAGTGCCTATCTTCGGGCTTCATCATCAGATCTGTTCGATGGTACCATAAGAATTTAACTATTCGAGATATCTTATACCTGTCCGTGACGTAACTTTTCATTAAGGAGTTCTAGTGGCCACCTGTGGTCTTCTTCATCACTTCCAGTTCACCAAATGATACTTGCCGAGTGCAAATGCTTGCCATGTTAATGAAAATGCCAAAATCGCTATTATGTTTGTTTATAATATTTTAGAAGTACCCTCGATTTCCATTGGATCTTATCATCAGTTCCTGACCTGATGACCACGGGACCACCTGAGAAGGAGGCGATTCTCAATTAACCGATAATTCTACATTTGTATGAAAGTGAAATATGGGTTTACTTCCCTTTCAAACAAAATTCAAAATTAGTCCAGGCGTCTTTGAATTGACCAGGGAATTGATAAACTCCTCCTTTTTTTTTAAGTCGGTTAAAAATAGTAAAGCGTCATTGCGATACAGGTCAAAACCAAACATAAGTCCTTCCTGAAAATCAAACATACCCTATTAATTACTTAACATCACCCCTGTATTCCTCGAAAGGTTAGGCAGAAGTGCACCTATGTACAAACATATTTCACCAGTTATGTTTACATACATACATAAACTCACGCCTTTTTCCCATGGGGGTAGGCAGAAACTACACAACGCCACCTGCTACGATCCTTACATACTTCTTTTGCTTTTCACACACATTCATACATCTAGTCATACACACACGCTGGTTATGGGTACCGCGCACTTGGCCTTTCTGAAGAACATCACCTATAAGGTTTATGTATGTCTTTCTAGGGCGCCCCCTCCCGGCGTTTCCATTCATGTCTGCCTTGTAATTACCTTTCGTTAGTCGCCTTTCATTCATCCTCTCAACATGGCCAAACCATCTTAACATACTCTTTTCAATTTTAGTCACTACATCTTCTTTTAAACCACAAAGTTGTCTTATTACCTCATACCTCATTCTATCAGTTAAAGTTACACCACACATATTCCGCAACGAGCGCATTTCTACTGCATTAATCCTACTTTCATGTCTTTTTTGCCATACCCAGCCTTCACTTCCATACATAAGTGTAGGCACCAGCACGCTGTTGTGAACGGCGAGTCGAGCTTCGATGTTTAAGTTCTATGTAATAGGGGACGAGCTTATTAACCTGGTTAACCTACCTTATTAATCTTTATATATAAAACAAAGTCGTGTTAGTGACACCATTTATAACTCTAAAACGGCTGGATTGAGTTTTTATGATGTTTGATTTGTTGGATATATCTCCGGCCGGCAATCTATAATATAAAAATGAATCGCAAAATGTGTTGGTAAGCGCATAACTCAACAACGCCTGGACCAATTTGGCCAATTCTTTTTTTTTAAATGTTCGTTGAAGTTCAAAGATGGTTTTTACGGCGGGAAAAATTCTAATAATTGCCGGCAAAACACTAAAAACAGCCATTTTCTTTTTCCCATACAAAAGTTTTCTAACTAAAACGTAGAGTCAATTTGAGCTTTATTGCTATTGTATAAAGTTCATATTAAATTAAGCTAGCTATTTTTGCTAAGTGTAGGGTAGGGTAGGGTAGGCTAGGCTAGGGTATGGTAGGGTAGAGTAGGCTAGGCTAGGGTAGGGTAGGGTATTGTAGGGTAGGGTAGTGTAGGGTTGGGTAGTGTAGGGTAGGGTAGTGTAGGGTTGGGTAGTGTAGGGTAGGGTAGTGTAGGATAGGGTAGGGTAGTGTAGGATAGGGTAAGGTAGTGTAGTATAGGGTAGGGTAGTGTAGGATAGGGTAGGGTAGTGTAGGATAGGGTAGGGTAATGTAGGATAGGGTAGTGTAGGATAGGGTAGGGTAGTGTAGGGTAAGGTAGTGTAGCGTAGGGTAGGGAAGGTAGTGTAGGGTAGTCTAGGGTAGGATAGGGTAGTGTAGGGTCGGGTAGGGTAGTGTAGGGTAGGGTAGGGTAAGTAGTGTAAGGTAGGGTAGGTAGGGTAGATAAATGTTTGGTGTTTTTATGGCAAAACAAAGTTTGCCGGGTCAGCTAGTAACAAAATAAATATTAAAATATCATAAATATTAACCAAAAAACAAAATTATGAAGAAAATTATTTTTCTCAAAAATGGTATGTAATGTTGACATAACATCTCTAAAAAGTATCCAGAAAGTGAACTCTACCGGAGACTATTCACAACTGTCCGGTAAGAAGCGAGATTTTAAATTTGGAATCTCCTACTGTCCAGTAAGTAAGTATGTAATTTACTTACTGGACACTTGGTCATCCTTCATCCCTTTTTTTTTTTATGGCTTCGCACGGTTTAGGTCATCCTCTTTAGATCTGCTTAGAAAAAAAAAACATAGTACCAGACACAGATTAGAGTTTAGCCATTATAACATGGTTAGAGGGAGGCTCCAAATATATATCTATCTCTTTTTGGTATGACATTTTATGAGATACATAATATATTTTGGAGCCTTAAACATCCATTTTATTGTCTGTGACACTTTTTTTTTTTTTTTTTTTATGGGTCTGTGACACATAACGCGACGCAGAAAAAGTATGCACGTTGCGTTTTGTACTTAGTAATGTTGTAGAAGTATAGTGTGGGATTTTATGTTTGTATTTAGTCATTTCAGTTTATAAATCATGTTGGATTAAAGAGTCCGTTAATCAAGATGTACAACAAACAAATATAAATGCCCCCGGTAAATCGATCACAATATCTATCAGTAATTGCCCTAATATGAATGTAACCTTCAATATTAATTAAACGAATTTGTTGTTAAACTTTCTTTCATTTTTGAGAAAAGCATTATACAAACCTCAACCAGTAAGAAAGCCATCCTGGCCTCGTATATAACCGGACCTCACCTGCGGTTCGGTCCGGTTAACTCATACTCGGCCAGGAAGGCTTACTTACTGGATTCTGCTGTAATGTACTATTTCCGTACTTTTTGCGAACACAGCGCCATCTCTGATACATAGCGTTGTATACTAGGTCTGGTAATGCCAGTAGAGGGCGTTGTCAATTATTCTGAAATTCAAAACCAAGTCAGATTAGTTACACCATTTTCCCATACATTTGTTTGAGGTGGTACGAAGTTCGCTGGGACAGCTTGTCTGGTTATAAATGAACATAATCTTTTAACATAGTTTAAAGTCAGGTGGAGCTGAGTTGCTATTAAAAATAGTCGTGTGGCACTCGGGGACTGCCGCGTTTTTTTTTCTTTGATATTAATTCAAGTTACACTTTTTGAGCTTGGTGACCGATAAGAAAACAATTGTTCAAAATATTTTTATTATCTTACAATACATGTAGCCCGGCGAGCATGGCCTACTGTGACATCGCTTAAGTCACACTTTTAATCACAGTTTGGGCGATAAACTCATTTTGTCTTAAATGCTAGCACGGCGACGTAAGATATTTTCTTGACTTGTGGCATAACTTCTTGTTATCCTCCACCGATTAAGATGAAATTTTTCATACACGTTTATTTTGATGACAATGCATGGTTAGCTAAGTGACTTCATTCTAAATCCAATATGGTGGAAGGCCCAAGATGATGGACTTGTTGTTTTTTGTTAACTGCCATGATATTGGTATCAAATGAAAGGGATTGAATGACGTGATGAATGATGATGATGATGTGAAGAATACGACAAAAGCTTGATTAAAAATAAAATAGTCATAGATTAATGAAGTTTTTTTTTTTTCGTTGCTTGGTTTTCGACTTGAACTACGGTCATGACAAGTTATGATTAAATATGTCATGTCTTACAATTTGTCTTATATGCTAGCACGGGACAACCATGTGACATAGTTTACAGGCGCGACTTGCTTTTCTTGTTGTTGACTTCATAGTGCGACATAATTTGAATAGACGACCAAATAAAATAATACGTAAAAAAGTATGCCGTTCATACAGCTAAACAACTTTTTAATTTTGTTGGGAATACATTAATATTTGACCCACGACCATAGACTTATGCACACTTTATTTTTCTTTGTTTGTTTGATAACATATTAAGTGTTTGTTAGAAAGATATAATTATTGTGAAAATTTTAATAATTACTAAAAAATATAATAGCTTGGACCAATACCGGTGGGCCCCTATTTTTTATATTTTAAATGTTTTTTGGGGATTTTATTTAAGAAACATTTAAAAATGTAGAAAGTAAGAAGAATATGGTATAAAAGAAAATAATTATAAAAAATAATGATCAAAATAAAAATGAGAACAACAATTAAAAAAAATATAATTATGAAAAAGTAATCATATAAAATTAATAAATAATTCTGTAACATTTCAATTAATTAATAAGCATTGATCACCATACACACAAAATGAATTTATTGCCATTTGGTGCAGTAATTAGAAGGCAAATATATTTTTTTTCAACTGTAAAATTTTATCACCACCTCCGAACGAAAGTGATACATTTTTCTAAATCATCTGTCAAAATGTGACATTTGTGACAAAATGGGTGCGCCCGTATTAGCAATTAAGACCCGATGAGTCCCAAACAAACGTCAGGAAATTTTCTCACGCCGCCGGTGCTATTATTTAGGATAAAATGGCGTTATCGTCCAAACTGCGATGAAATGTGTGACTCAAGCCATGTCACAGTAGGCCGTGCTCGCCGGACAGCAACAAGAAAGGCATGTTGCGCCTTTAAAATATGTCACATGTTTGACCCGTGCTAGCATTTAAGACAAATTGTAAGACATGACATAATTTATCATGTCTTGTCACAAATGTCTTGGGTACGCCCATGCTCGCTAGGTAGGTTATTTAGGCATATTTATCATTGAAACTATAGGTTTATGGTGACTGAAATAAGAAACATAAGTTTAAGACTTGATATCTTCTAAATATCTGGAAAATACCGCGTCAATGGTGGTCCCATATTTTGTTGTGGATTCTTGTGGATTCATTTTCAAATTCAATATTTTCGAAAGAAAAGTTGTCAACCACTCTGATAACGGAACAACCAATGCCACCTAGAGGCGAGTTGCTGAACTAAAGAGACAAGCGTGATATTTCAAAAAGTCATTAAAAGTTCTGCTATTCATCGATAGATGGCTCGCTGTGCCGGTCTGAGTGGAGGGTGTTAGGTTATTTTCGTTACGGAATTTCTGGATTCGGTCTCCACGCTCAAGGCCCGCGATAGAAGCTATGCAATAGCTTAAAAACATGTTTAGTAAGTGCTGTTTGAATCATGTAACTACGGGCTTGAGAAATTCTAGTTGGAATCCATTTTGCCCGAGCCAGAAATCAAACCTCATCACATAAGCCCAAAAAAACATAAAGCGTCTAAAGCCGATTTACTTTTAAACGCATCTTCTCTTTTGGACAAGTACTCAAGTCTAAGTTGCGAGCAATCGGCTCGTTAGATCTGGCAGCGTGCCGGCTAGACCGGACCAGCTCTAATTGCTCCGTCCGACCAGAGAAGAGGGGCTCCTCTAGTGTAGGATTGACGTATTTGCCTCTGGTTTGCGACAGATATCACAAACAATACATAGTTGAGGATGTAAAGATGTTTGGTTTTGTTTGTTTAATTGTTCGGCTTTGTCTTTGTTTATTAGTCTCAAATTCTATTAAACGAGAATAGTTTAATAACTTTATTGTTCTTCTGCCAAAATAAAAGTACCTTCATATCAAAATTTGAAAATGTATTCTGCCTAAACCTACGTATCAAATTGTATAGCAAAGACCAAACTTATTTTGTAATAGTCAAAGTCAGGGCTTCTCAATATTCTTTATACTGTGAATCTCTTTACATATTTTTTTTTGCGACACCCATGTACCTTATTTTGATTATTAACTGTTTTTCTAGATGCTTGAAAAAAATTTGATTATTAGGGGAAACAGCAGTCAATGAGCACGCTTTTCAGAGCATAATTTTTTAAAACAGAGCTAAAGTTACTCTTCTTTTATTTTCTCAATTGACATGTAATCTGTCATCATCATCATCAGCCTATAACAGTCAACTGCTGGCTTGTAATCTGTACTACGACTTAAAAACTGCAGAATAGCCAGTTTCATGACGGCGAAGCGGTACTAGGAATCATTAGTACTCAGAGTTGGATAATCTTGGGATATATTACATTAAATTGAATTAAATGGTCTAATCAATGTCAAACGTCAATTAACTGTCAAAAAGACAAGATAAACATCAAATTAGATCTTACTTAGATTTGAACATTTTAAATTATAATATTAAAGAATGGAGGACATAATGAGCGTTCTTCAAAAAATACAAAGAGAATTAGACGAACAGAAAAGTACAATTATAAAAAGTGGCGAAAAAGTAACTGAACAATTAACACTAAATGTAAATAAGATGTTAGAAGAAAAATTTTCTCTATGGGAAGAGAAATATGAAAATTTGAAAGAAAAAGTAGAAAATCAAGAGAAAAGGCTTTATTTCTTAGAGAAGCAAGCAAGACAAACAAATATAGTGTTGTTTGGCATAGAGGAAAAGGAAATATCATATGCAAACCTGGAACACGACATTATAAACTTCATACAAGAATATTTTTGTACCAAAATAGACTACAAAGATATCAAAGAAGTAAAGAGGTTAGGAAAGAAAGGAGAAAGACCACGTCCAGTATTGGTAAACTTCTCAACACTGGGTCTTAAGATAAAGATTTATAAACAAAAAAATGCACTTAATAACTCTGCATACTACATGAAGGAAGACTATCCAAAGTATGTACTACAAAAGAGGAAGGAATTACAGGAACAAGTAAAAATAGAGAACGAGAGAGGAAACACAGCTATAATAAAGTATGACAAACTTATTATACTAAAAAACAAAACAGAACCTACAAACAAAAACAAAAGAACATTTACTGTCTCACCGGAACATAACACCCAGTACCAGAAGGACAAAAACGTACAGATAAAAAAGAAAAACAAAACACTACCCTCAGCTGTTCACAGGTCTTCTAGCTTATCAGAAGGAATCTTAACTTCATGCAAAAATTTTTAGTCACCAAAAATTCATTAACAACAAACAAACAGAACAACAACGACATGTCCACATAGCAACCAACGGCATCCTCCTCCCACACAAATTCAAAAAAAAAAAAACAAGCAAACAACATCAAGAATCATCTTCCAACCCGGCTGGTCACCGTGGAAGATTATGACCACCACCCTCCATGGAACGGAAACTGTTCTCGTCAGACAAGACATTGCCAGGCATCAAGAAAAAAAAGGCAACTCAAGAAAAAGAAAAAAATAATAATAATCAAGAAAACAAAAAAAAAAAAAAAAAAAAAAAAAATACTTAAATCATAAATTACAACTTAAGAAAATAAAATTAAACACCCAAGAAATAACAACTCAAGAAAAACGGAAAAAGAAACAAGAACATAATAAAAATGAAACCTAAACCTAGCCTTATAAAAATAGCCTATGAAAAATAAATTAAAAACTCAAAAAAAACGAACTGAAAACAAAAAAAAAAGAAACAAAAACACTACTCAAGAAAAACTAAAGACGAGAAAACAAAACATGAAAAAAATTAATAATTATATATATATAGGTTCTGGAGGAGGCCTATACCCGAATAGGGGTTCCTATCCAAGAAAAATGAAAATTTTAAGTGTGTGCAAAACAAAGTGAAAAATGTAATATACTAAAATTATTTATATATACACACATCTGTTAACTCTAAGGATGGGAAATAATAAAGGCTTTTTTATTTTTATTTTTTATTTATTAAATGGTCTACCGGAATCTCATGGCAAATGTGGAAATAAAAATTTGTTGTGTGCAATACTAGGGAAATTGGATTAAACGATCTTGATACTGTTTAATTTTTATTTATGTCTTTAGTATTAATGAACATGAGATACCTATATTATAGTAGTCACAGCGGATCTTTGTGTCTTTGAACTTGGTCCTGCCAACCATTGCGTAAGAAACAGTTTGTCATCGAGTATACTGCATAGAGTAAGCGAGATAGGACGATGTGACATACATGACGAGTGAAAGAGACAGTTATACAATGCTATCTTCACCATCAACATTGACACAAAACTAGCTACTGCGCGGGGTCTTGCAACCAATTCAGAGACACAAAGATCCACTGTGAGTATTATAGGTATGTGTATGAATAATGTTGTTATACATCGGGTTCTTAACATAGGAAAAATAAATCAATTGAATATTAATTTATGTACTAATTTATTATATATCATTTAAATCATACTAATAACTTAAAACCTCATTCAGAACTAGAAAACTATAATACGATTCCATGAACTCCACTGGCATTTCAAAAACTTGTATCTTTGTAGTTTTGTGTCATCTCTCTCCATCAAAATGGTTATTTTTCATTGGCATTTAACATATTCAAAACCAATCTCTTTATGTATAAAGTCTGTAAAAAATAATAAAATGTATCATGTTACTTATAGTCATTCATCATCATCAGTCTATATAATTATACTTTTTTTATGTAAGTTTTATGGCCTGGTTGCTAGGACCTTTTAGCCACGTCTTTGGAAAGAGTTTTGGATCTTATATTTATTCTTTAGTATGCATTAGAATGCGGATGTAACAGATTCTAATGTTTTTTGGAGTATTTGGCAGCAAATTGTATCGAGTCAGTCTTCCCAGTAATCTTTGCAGAGGCAGTCAATACTACAATAAAATACTCCGCTCCACTATCCCGAGATCGCTTCTGTCAATGATTTTACAAATTGTCCAGTTACGTAGACAGTTGAGACACAAAACTACACCAATAATATATCACAATATCCACTAGGCATCAATTTGCAAATAATATTAACAGCCACTGAACTTCACTCGACAAAAGCCCGCCAAAAACTCCCGTCTATATACACGTCCCACTGCAGGGCGCAAATTATTACTTAATATTTTTCTTCCGTCAAAGATTCTCAATCTCCGTTAAAATCAATATCTTGTCGAAGAATTAGTAACAGTTACATTACAGTTGCCATTTCCTTCCGGCCATCATTCGATGTGCCCTGACCTACGATTTACCATTTAATAGTAATGGAAAGAAATAAAAATTAAGTAAGAAAAATATAAAATAAACTAAAAGTATCAAAACAAGTCAGTCCAACTTACCGATCCACTCTACGACGCACTTTAAAATCAAAGATTGAGTTTGATTTACGCCATCTTCTTCCCTTATTTTATGATACACATTGAAAACAATATGTCTCGCTTGAGATCGAAGTGGATTTTTCGACATTTTCACAAAAATAACAAATTTTCAAGATAATATCAAAAAATTTCAGCAGTGGTTGACACATCAAGTACTTTGATTTGACAGGTGACAATTGACATTGCCATATGAAAATCACAATTAATAAAAAAAATGCCATGAAATTCTGGTAGACGTATACCTATTAATATTTATCGAGTAGTATTTTGTATTTTTAGGCTCGTTTTACATATATCTCAAAGTTACAACAGCTGTTCTTCCTTGTTTACGACGCCCGTTAAAGAGCACCTCGACGCCGACCCCCCGGAGCGTCGAGACGCACAGTTTGGGAACCCCTGATCGAATTAATATTGAATAACTTATAGGTAGATAATGATTTAATATTAGACTCATAACTTGCCAATTTAAACTTTTAAACTGAGCACTTCAACTACTCCTATCCAAATGTCATCTTGATCTCATAATAGTGCCAATACGAAAAAATACCTTAGTAAAATACACAGTGAATTTAAGCTGTTTTATACAATTTGATTTTGTGAAGGAGCCTTGTGGGTATAGTTTGGCGTCTAATTGGCGGGACTTGTCTGCGAATGTTCTGGTTTAAGTGTTATAGGTATGTATAGGCAGGGGGATATCGCTAACGCCTTTTAAGTATGCGCCTCAGGCTTTCCTGAGAGCATTGAAAATGTCGTAACGGTTTCGTAGAGGTGCGTAGCCGCGTAGAGGGTGCTACGAGCTACGAAACACTTCGACCGTAATAATGTACTTTAATATTTTTATATAACAAGAATGTGTAGCAACACTGTTGGATGATTTCATTAGGGCTGTCAACATTTATTATGAAAACTTTTCAATGACATTACAACCGAGAATAAGTTAGAAACAAGCTAACTTCTTTGTTGACTTACGACTTTGTCAAAGCATTGATTGAAGTTGCCGAGTTTCTGTTGTATTTTTTTTTTATTGTTGTTCTTCTGTTTCTAATGTGTTGTCGTCGTATACTGTAGACGTTTGTCTGTAGTTAACTGATAAAGCCTGTTCGTTTGGCAAATTGAGTTCATTGTCACCTGAGTGACTCTCAGTGCTCAAATTCAACATTATCAATTTTGTTTAGTCTAATAATACCTTTGGATGCTTATCCATAACACTTATGGAACCTTGTCTATATGGAAGATGTTAAGCCATCGATATTCAGAAAGGTCAGGTGTGTAGTACTTAGCAGGCAGGCATGCATGAAAATATGCATTATAGAGTGGGGTAAGGGTACATTCAGACGGGGAACATGATGTGCACGGAAAGTGCGGACGACGGCCACTCGATCGTCTATTGTTTCCTTTTGTTATGATAAATTGACATACAAATAGGAGTATAACAGAATACCGTTATATTTTATGCTTATATCGGCACAGTAGAAGGTTCATTGATGGTCCGCAGCCTAATTTTGTAAGTGAATTCGGCAAAGGAAACAAGCTGGTTCTTTCTTTGAATCTTTGTCCAACTTTTTTGTGTGAGTGTGTGTTTTTGGGAAAGAACCAGATTGTTTCCGTTGCCGAATTTACTTACGCAATTAGGCTGCCGGACGTGTCTAAAACGGATCATTTCATGTCCATATTGTATAACTTGTTGTTAAACAAAAAAAGGTCGTATTGTTGCAACTGACATTAAATGCCTTTAAAAAGATAAACAATCAGAAAAACAAAACAAAAGAAAACAGTGACAATCCAACAGGTAATACTAGCTCGTAAAACACGAGGACCACCTGAATTAAACTGCAAAGCTTTTAATGTAGCCTCGGAAAGTTCCAGCCAGTAACAAGGACGTATAGGGGGATTTGAGAATGGTGTATTGTAATAAAAACAAATAGGCGAGTACTCCGCAGTGAGGCACTTAGGGGCAAATAGACTGGCTCGACGTGGGGCGAATCGGTTTACTTTTCAATTTGTACGGTACGGGGAAGCCGCCCGGGAAACAATTTACACTGTTGTTAGTGCGAATTGTAAGTTTAGGATAACGTGTTAAACATACATACGGATAATTTTTGTGTGCTTCACAGGTTTGTGGTTTGTATGAAATAAACATCTTATTAATGCTTTTATTTCTTCTAAACTTAATTTTATACATATGTATATTGGTTTGTATGTTAGTACGTAAACGTACGTACGTACGTATCTATTAGTGATGTAACGAATGTAATTTTTTGAACATTCATGGATGCGAATGTGAATGAAAATATCTACTTCTAACATTCGCGGATGCGAATGCGAATACGAAAGTTCAGTTTTTTGTTCAAATTTTGCGCTTATTGTCTATGGTTTGGTGGCAGTCTCGAGGTGTGTTCCGTTTGTATTTTGTGCCGAGAATTGCCAAGTTGATACAAACTCATCCAAAGTGTCATTCCGCTCGCACCGGCCTTTTCATTAAACAAAACGAGTGAATTTTGAGATAAGAGTGTGAATAGTTATTTATTCACATGAGTAAGTCAACTTCTAGTGAAATATGGAATTATTTGTCACTTTGCGATGCTGAAAAAGCTAAATGCAAGCTGTGTAACAATGAATATACAAGAAAAGGAAGAACTGATAATGTTCTTACGACGTTAAGTTACTTTCCCTTGCATTAAAAAAACCTAAGAAATGAATGAATTTTGATTTTATTAATCGACTATTATCTTCAAATTGTTTTTTTTTTATAAGCATATTCGCAAAACAATCGCAGTAATATTGCGAATACGAATGCAAATGCGAATATGCAAAAATATGCGAATATCCGCAAATGCGAATGCGAACGCGAATATTCGTTACATCACTAGTACCTATCTATTTTAAAGAACTGTTCAATAGCAACATTATTGCTGAGTTCCTTAGGCTATTTGGCTGCATAGTTCCTGTAGAATATACCACGGGAGCGAAGCCATCAGCGAAAGCTAGTCTAGTATAAAAGTGTGGGAAGTTTAATATCTCTATTTACTCAGATAAAATAAATTTCATACTTATGTTCTATATCTTACCTTCTTAAAATTATGTTAAGGTAATAATATCGTGGGTACCTATTAAATTTATTGTGCCAAGTAATAATGATTACAAATACAACCTAAAATATTACAAGAAGTTATTAAAGGCTGTCCTATGGTTTTCAATAAACAATTACACGCTTATTCGTGTGGGTAGTAAACAGCATTCAAAAGATAATATTTCCAGAAAAAAATTGTAGGCACTTACAGAGTCGAGATTCCTCATTGTCAAGGAACAACCGCAACTGTCTCCACCGATCTTGAAACTCTATAGTAAGAGAAAAATACTCTGAAAATTTCATTTGTGGAGTTGGCGGCTTATAAATATTCATAAATGAGGCAACACGACGGTTTCATTCCAGTGCAGACTGCATTAGCTCGCTTACTGCCTTACTATGCACAAAATGTTCACGCAACTTGATTTGTATGCACTTTTGACTACATGTTTTGATATAAACCCGTTCCACGCGAACTGTACTCGAATATATTAAATCTAGCCGTATATTCTCGAAGGATTTATGATGAACAATTTGCGTAAGGAGTTAGTCTAGAAAAAAATGTTAATACCGAAGCGTCTCTGTGTAATTTTAACGCTATTAATCCCGAGCTAAAATTAATGAAAAAGTAAAAAGCTATGATAGTTTTTGCATAAAGGCTTCTACGTAATTGACCGTTAAAAGTTGTAGTAATATAAATAGTGAGAATGGTGAATTCATACTTCTCAGATTTTAATACCAGTGGCCTAGAGAGGAATATTTTCCTCCGATGTATTTATATAGAGATTGTTTTCATTCATTTCCGTTGCCTCGGTCTTACGTATTGTTCGGAATGTAGGCTATTGTGAAAATCCGTTCTAAAACTACAGGAAAATCCCCAAGGCTTATAGCACACTGTATACTGCTTGAGACACTTTTACTATTTAAAATCTTTCGTTTCCTTCGTGGCTCGTAATGAAACTAGCTAGCTATACGTATATAGTCGCTAGTTGTGCAAGGATGTTTTGGCGCGCTAAATCTCCGCCATTTTGTTTATATCTGTAGGTACTAGGATTCTTGGCGAGTTTTCAAAATCGGAACGAATGCCAATATCGTGTTTTTTTTTCAAAATATTTCTACCTAAGAAATTCAGAAACGTTTATGGCTGTACAAGGGAGGAGGAGATTTGGCGCGTCGGGTCAAAATTGTATTTTTTTCTGAGCACCCGAAATGTCAATGTCACACTGACGTTCGATTCTCGCTATCGGATCACGAGGTGGAAGCGGGGGAAGGCGGGAGTGGGCTCGATTGACATTTCGGGTGCTCAGTTATCTTGACCGAGATATAATGCCCCAATTTTTTTAAACTTATTTTCCTTACACAATGATATAACTTTATTAAGAGCAAGTGGAGCAAACATGCAATATAATGTTTTATTATCTTAAAATACTTTTTGTTTTATTTAACTTTCCTTTGTAACCTTAAAAATCAACAATGCCCATTTTTCCCTACTCACAAAAATTGTATTAAACACAATCTCATTTTTATTAAAAAAAGTGTATTTTAATGCAAGGAAAATGTCTTAATATAAGATATTTAAAATTAAAACTTAGATAAAAAGAAATCATAATTTTAACAGCAAGACCATAGAAAAATAATGGTTTTTATTCAATTTAAAATTTACATAGTATAAAATACTTAATTAAAAAGAACTACCTATATATACACAATAATAATAATAGTAAAATATAGTAGTATAATAGTATCATAATTTTTATTTTGATCCGTTAATTTTGCCGGTGTGTATATATCCTTTTTAGGGTTCCGTACCCAAAGGGTAAAAACGGGACCCTATTACTAAGACTCCGCGGTCCGTCTGTCTGTCTGTCAGTCACCTGGCTGTATCTCATGAACCGTGATAGCTAGACAGTTGAAATTTTCACAGTTGATGTATTTCTGTTGCCGCTATAACAACAAATACTAAATACAGAATAAAATTAATATTTAAGGGGGACTCCCATACAACAAACGTGATTTTTGTGCCATTTTTTGCGATAATGGTACGGAACCCTTCGTGCGCGAGTCCGACTCGCACTTGGCCGGTTTTTTACATACTTATTTTAGCTTTAGACAATAATCTTTGTGCTAGTTTTATTTCTATATTTATTATAAATCTATCTATTTCGTTTGTTACTCAAATCGTTTTTCCATATTTCTAGAAGTTCATTCTTTTTATTTGACATGAATTTTAATTTATCCGTTATACATTTATCAATATTGGTATCTTTTATTAAATCTTATGGTTACTTTCTGTTTACATTGATATATTATTTTGTTTGGAATTTATCTCTAATTAAACACTCAATTTCATTTGGCTCACTCATTCTATAAACCGGTAATTCGTTAAGCAGTCACATAAGTTTCTAGGCAAAAGGAAATTGATAAATGATAGCATGTCATATCCAAAGTTGCAAAAAGGTTTGTCCCTAAGTAATTTGGGAATAATTTGAATCACAAATGGCTTGCTGAAGCGTAACGTTCATTATGTTAATAACCAATATTAATATAGTAAGTAATTCATGTATTTATTACTTAATTCATACTATCCAATTATCCATACTAATATTATAAAAGCGAATTAACTCTGTCTGTCTGTCTGTTACCGTTTCACGCTTAAACCGCTAAACCGATTTAAATAAAATTTGGTATAGAGATAGTTTGAGACCCTGCGATGGATGACATAGGAGATTTTATCCCAGCGGTTGCTGGGATGAAATCTCCTACGTCATCATTGAGGTGGTGGAAGTTTGTATAGTGAACTAATAGTTTCTCAAGTAAGACGGGTGGCAGCCCACAAACCTACAATATTATTGTGCGATATAAAAATAGGCTATTCGAAGTTCTAATGCTACGCAGACGAAGTCGCGGGCAACAGCTAGTTATCATATTATCAATTTACTTCCCTTCCGTGGACTATCCTACAGCAACCATTTGCATATTTGCCAGGTTTCCAGCAACAGTGTTGTTTCTATTAATGATAGAGTGATTGGGTCAGTACTGCCAGAGATTACTACCTCCTCATCATCATCATCATCATTTCAGCCGAAAGACGCCCAGTGCTGGACATAGGCCTCCCCCAAGAGTCACCACATTGACCGGTCTCGTGGGTCTCGTATCCAGCGGATCAGTCTGCATAATTGCGTAAGTAAATTCGGCAAGGCAAAGGGTTTGAGCCCATAAAAGATTATGAACAATTGACCTATCACATGCGAGATGAAAGACGCGATGTGGATTTCCGTCTATGTGAGTCCCATACTCTAACAAAGTCAAAGTCTAAGATATTTTATAGTTAGTTAGTTTATATATCAGGTAAAGAAGATCACCATTCAAGAGGTGTTTCAAGTTGAAATTGACCTCAAAACACGGTCAAATAAAACCAGCTTTACTTAACACATGACCTTGACCTTCCTCTTCTCTGCTTTACTCTAAAATCCGCCATGACCGTCAGTATATCCGAACCTAACCCAAGGGGTTCGTTAATATTCACGGCGGGTTCCGCTCGATGTCACGCCCAACGCCGCCGCCCGCGCCGTCACCCTCCGTCGATGACGCGGGACTATTCCCGTCCCATGGGGACTATGAGTGGAATGTGTGGAGGAAGTACGCATTTTCTGTGGATGATCTTGGATGCTGGATGCTGTTATATAAATGGTGATTTTTGCTTACGTGATTTTGTTATAAATAGGTCGCAAATAAGAGGTACAGTATAAATTAGGTTGGACGCAGCAACTCTTCAACTACGGTAAAATATATTTTAGTATAAAAACCGTATGATGGATAACACTTTTATTATGCGTACATCAAAGGAGTGGCATTCCCTTCCGGAGTTTGTATTGCCTGGTTTTATCTACGCAAGCGTGCTTCACGTCGACCACATCATCACTTTCCATCAGGTGAGATAGTGGTCAAGCGTAACTAACAATTAATAAAATAAAACACATACCACGAATATATATGTATTGTACATCAGGGCCGATTATGCAAGAAAGCTTATTTATTAAAATTGTTCATTAAAAATCTTTCTTAAAACAAGCTTTTTATCGTATTCTTCTCAGCAAACATTTGATACCCATATCATGGCAGTGCACAAAAAATAACGAGTCCGCCAAATTAGGCTGCCCGCCATATTTGATTTCATGCATTTTCATCCAAAATAAACGTGTATGCAAAATTTCATCTTAATTCGTGGAGGATAACTGCTTTAATATTCAGTTGCAAGATTTTACCCAAACAATCTTACATACATACATACATAGCACGTTAAATAAAAGCTGTTAATAAAAAATAAATACCTAGGCATTTCATCCCGTTTAGACTTATATACCTAAGTGATTATAAGCAACCTAAGAAACCTAACTACTTGATAATTTTTTGGTCAATAGCTGAAAGTCAGTAAGTTACTACAGCTACTGGCAGCTTCAGTGTAGCAGTCGGCTTGCACCAAGGGTCGGCTCTCAGTCCTTACCTCTTCCTGATGATAATGGACGCACTGACGTCAGACATACAGGAAGAGGCACCCTGGTGTATGCTGTTTGCCGATGACATTGTGCTGGTCGCCGAGAGTGGCCTAGAGGTTCAGAGCAGATTGGAGGTGTGGTGGCACAGACTAGAGAGTGTTGGCTTGAAATTGAGCAGAACTAAAACTGAGTACCTTTTCTGCGATTTTGGCGGTCTCTCCAGTTCCGTGCCTATAGCTCTTGCTGGAACACCCATACCGATATGCTCCGACTTCCGGTACCTAGGGTCGCTTGTCCAAGGGGATGGCGAGGTAGACCGAGACGTAACGCACAGCATCAACTCGGGATGGATGAAATGGCGACAGGTCACTGAAATAACTTGTGACCCACGGATGCCCCTCAAGTTAAAGGGGAAAATTTACAAGTCCGTGATTAGACCTGTCGTACTGTATGGATCAGAATGTTGGGCTGTGAAAAAGATGGATGAAAAGAGATTGCATGTAGCAGAAATGAGAATGTTGAGATGGATGTGCGGAGTGACGAGAATGGATAAAGTGAGAAATGAGTATATTAGAGGTAGTTTGAAAGTGGCGCCAGTAACAGAAAAGTTAAAAGGAAACCGTTTGTCCTGGTATGGTCATGTGATGAGGAGGGATGAAACGCATGTTACTAAAAGAGTTATGAATATAGATGTGAATGGATGGAGAGGGAGGGGACGGCCAAAGAAAAGATGGATGGACTGTGTGAGGAGTGATATGAAAGAAAAGGGCGTCAGTGATCGAGTGACGGGGGACAGGATGGTATGGAAGAAGAAAACGTGTTGCGCCGACCCCAAGTAACATGGGATAAGGGCAGGAAGATGATGATGAGCTGAAAGTCAGTAAGTGCTCAATCAAAGTACCTAACACCTGAAGAGTATAACGTTTTGTGGACAAATGTAACTTTCTGTACTGCAATAAAATTCTTTACGAAGACATTTCTTCCTTTTCTATAAAAGTCGTTGTGGCTGCTTAAGAATACAGAGATTAAATTGTCTTAAGAGGCGAATCTTTAACTGATTAAATATTCTAGAATACCACAGTACGGTCTTTTGTTAATCTGTGGTGAAGTGCAGTACTGGTTGGTTTTTATAAGTTGCAGAATAACACTCGATTAACGACGGATAAAACATTTAAGATTAGGATAATGGCTCGAATGGAGTGATTGTGGGTTTACACTTACAGGAATTTGAAGATATAGTGCAAGATGAAGTGTAAAATCTAATCTAATACGAGAAATTCTTTCTTGTATATATAAATGTTCTGAATCTCGGAAACGGCTCAAACGACTTTCATGAAATTTAGTATCCAGGGGGTTTCGGGGGCGATAAATCGATCTAGCTAGGTTTCATTTTTAGAAAACGTCGTTTTCTCTATTTTCACCCGAGCAGAACTCGGTCGCCCAAGTACTTAAACCATTATATACAAGGTAGTCATTATCCAAATTAATATTGTAAATATTTGTATGTCGTGTTTAACCTCTGGAAGTTGGTTCTGATTCAATTTCGTAAATTCTTTAACTGATAGTTAAGTTCTATACACTAAGTTTAGTGAGTTTTATCTCTGAAAATTCACGATGATTCCACGATTGGGATATGCCAAGCGAGTGAAGCAGCGGGACAAAAGTCAGTCAGCTATAATTGTTGATGGATCAAAGTACGTGGCTTTTAAAAGAGTACAATAGTCACAAGATCTTTTCGTCTCTGAATTTGGCTCTGCCAACCATTGCGAAAAGAATTTATTCATTGTCGTGAAAGAGACAGTTATTCAATGCTATCTTCACATTTAACATTGACACAAAAAAGCTACTGCGCAGGGTCTTGCAGACAACTTCAGAGACACAAAGATCCGTTGTGAGTATTATACCTGTCTAAATTCGGACATTGTCGATTCATCATGAAAGATCACGTGTTGAGTCCGCTAGTCAAACGAAGTTAGACACGCGACCTCGCCGCGGGATCTCTAAACAACCACAAACTTCATAAGTCACACAAGGCCTTGAAAACTTAAGAGTCGACAGTTAACATATATTTACAACTCTACTGAAAATTAACTCTATGAGACTAAGGAATAGAAAAGAAATACATTTATTCGATAGAACGCAACAGCAACGAACATAGAGTAAAAGACGAGAATTTTTAAATTTTATTTGCAATCCCTCTCTTTTCCGATAAATATGCGGACGAAGAGACTGGCTGATGTTTAGAAGGAAAAAAATCTCTTTTACAAAAAAATACTACCAGTTCCAAATAAAAAAACTACAAAGTGAGTTTTTTATTTTTCACCATTTGGTTGTACCTGCCTAATAGCACAAATTACGTAAGCGACGGCGCGCCGCAGACAGAGGGGCCACTACGAACAAAGTGTAATTTTGCATACACACTTTAACATTGCGGTTTTCAGGGAATATTGGGCAATATTGGACCGAGCTCAGTCGCGGCTGTCATGAGTGCTTTGTGCGGGCGTTTGTCACGTCATTCATTATCTAGGCTTACATTAAATTATTTTAATTCCATAGACGAAATTTGGAACTTGTCATAATAATAAGGTTCAAGTCATCCAGCTTACAAATATGTTTCCTCCGACTGCACAGCATAAGTTTATTGTTGTTTAAGGTCATCTTTGGTTTTTTTATTTTTTAGGTACCTGTTTTTCACGTTTATATTTTTGTCGAGCTTGGTGCTTTTCGCAATTTAGTGTTTTGTTAAGTGGGATCATTATTACACTATTACTACGTCTTATTACTCTCCAATCTTTGTTGTATGTGGCGTAATATTAAATGTTTCGAGATATTAAATGGATATTTGATGCCCTGTCTACCCTCTAAGAATAGGTAGAATCAACTTGTATTCCATTTAAATTTAAATTGTGGCATTCAAAAGTGCCGCTTGGTGGCCCAGTTGAAATAAATATCTTTTGTCTTTGTCTTTTGTAAGGCATGTAAGCATGATATGATGTATGTTTAGACGAATCGATGTATTTATGTTTGTAACTTATACAACCTACTCTTTTTTTTAATTCGGCATCAATATAGTAGCAACCCTAGTGAATCTGTCAAGCTTATCTGTCAATTTTGACCTTTTGATTTTGATGAGAGTGGCCCTTCTTTATACTTACGATTTTGTGCCAATAGGCAAGCAGTTACGTAAGGTACCTATAATGCCAGAATAATATAACCCGAATAACAAGAAACTGAACATAACCGGTGAAATAAGAGTGTACCAAGGTGAACTATACACATCTGCGTACCCGTTTAGAGCTGAATTCTGTTGTATGTCTCCGAAGTTCTTCATCAAATCTTCACCAAATTAAAATGGAACCAATTTTGGTACATACTCTTTCAAACAAAAGAAGAATTTTCAAAATCGGTCCTTAATTGACGGAGATATCGGTGAAAATACATTAAAAAAAAAAACATACATAAAGTCGAACGTAGAATCTCCTACTTTTTGGTAAGCCGGTTAACATAGCAGAACGTGAATAATAGAGTATTTTGTTGAGTTAAGAAAATAAATTAATAAATTACACTGATCTCAGTTTCTCCGAATCTATTAATAACTTCAAATGTTTTGGATGGTCATAATTTATTCTCTCTGTTTTACTCTAATTCCCTGTTCTAAAAAGTATAGTGAGCGAAAAATAAACAGAAAGAGATCCGGCGAGGCGCGGGCGGACGAGATTTCTTTTTCAGACGTTTTCGCATCACTCTTAACCGGAATGTTTAACATTTCTTAAATATTTACTTTGTCATAATAGGAGCTTAATGGTAAGCGGGAATACTTATTCCAGCCTTTACCTGAAATTCAGAGGGCTTCGCAATACCTACTACTTAAATGAGTGGATTTTATTTAGTATTTCCTATTTTTTGGAGCAAAAAATTTACAGATTACTGGACATAGTTCTCGATTACTTTGGTATCGCATGGAAAAATAACTTATTATTGAAGGTACTTAATTGTAAATGTAATTCTGTGGGCCACATCGATACTTAAATAATATATCTGTAAAAGTTCGTTTTTGTACATCGAAATTATTTCCAATTTAAATAGCCAGGGTGTTAAAGGATAACCAAGAGAACCCATTTCCAGCGTTTTAGGAATTATTGTCTGTTATTCTGTTTAGTTGTGCACGCAACATGTAAAATTTACGTACATTGAAGTATTACTAAGTTTATGTTTCATCGCAATCGTTCATCCTATCAAAAGTAAGATGAATTTTAAGTGTCCAAGAAGTAAAATACACTCAACACAACACACGCAATTCAGATACTCGGACAGTTGATAGATGGCGTTGTGAATTTGACGTTATTTTCTGAATGGTGGTGTTAACACTCTCCGCAGAAGAATGAACCCAGAAAAAAAAATGGTAGGCAGTTAGGATAGGCATAGGATAAACGTAGTAAGGTAAGTAGGGTTGGTAGGAATGTTAGAATGGATAGGTAGGTAGGTAGGTCTAAGTGAATAGGATAGGTAGGTAAGTGAATAGGGCTGGGTAGGCAGTTGACGGGAGCGAAGCCCAGCTTGTTTATAATAATATTGGTACTGTTAACAACTGATTAGCAAATTCCTAATTCAAAATTCTATATAGAATTCGAATTTAGAATCTGCTAATATGTTTAGGTGTGTGTTAATCCATCAGAATCACGGCTTACTTGGCTTTGGATGAAACATGACCTATACCCAACTAACATTTTGGTGATAAGAATAAGTGCTACATGAGCTATTTAAGAGAATTTTAAGAACCTAAGGTCCTATAAAAGCTTTAACATTTGGTGATAGAGCGCATTTTAACTTTCTTATAACCCTGATTTGGGCCCACGATTTTAGAGCTTAAAGTGACTTAATAGTTATAGAGTAGTGATAAATGAGTGACAACATAGAGCTACAATAGTGCTATTGAAGCAGTGCTTACCACATTAAGTGTATTATAAGCTATACAAAGATTATAACTGCAAGCTAAAGTAGAAATATAGTTATGAAATCCACCCCTATAACTTTTTTAGTAACATATTAGTGCTTCCTCGACACAATATATACCTTAAGAATATATTGTAGATATTTAATAGCAACGAGCATCACCCAAAGCGCCAACATATTTACCTCTTTTCATAATTTTTGTTGTTTGTTACCGTCAATAGTGTTAAAATATTTAGCAGTATGCAGTATACATCCTCGATACAGCGATTCTTTCATGTTTGAAAGTGACATTATGTTTAATAAAAGAGGTAAGTCAATTAATGTATTTAAGATTACTGCAATGGTGTTATAATTATTAAAACTCACTGCCATGGTAAGTTTTCTGTAACAATATGTGTATGTTTTCATCTCAATTTTGAAGCGCCTCAAAAATAAACTGCATTTGATGATAATTTGTAGAAGAAAAAAACTGCCTTAGTTACTTTTTCATTTCAATTATGATGAATAATAGTTCCTGGTACTGTCTATAGCTATTTTAATGGAAAAAGACAATAATATAGTAAATAAGTGGGGCAATAATAACTAGAAAAGGTTTTTTCTTTTAAGATTTTTATAGGTTAACTATTTATTTAATGGCGACCATTCTAAATTACTTAAGGATGCTGATAACTCTTTTATCCCTAACATAGTGCTTAAAGAACGATTGTTAGCACTTATATGCCTCTTGCAGTTCTACAATATGGTTCTAAAACCGAAAAGACAACAATTTTATAGGTTCAGTTTGCATAATGGTTCTATGTGAACCTATAGGCTGAATATTTTCAGGGTTCTCTTATTGTTTGAATAAAACCTTTACATATCACGTACTTGACGGAAAGAAACCCAAAGAATTCCAAATTCTATTATTTATAATCATTATGCAAACAAAAGCCTGGGGGGTGACCACAAGCTCTTAGAGTAAGGTTATTTTGAGATCGAGTAAGTGACAGATGTATACACGTCATATACATCTGTCCCTTACACACACTCAAAATAACCTTACTCTAAGAGCTTGTGGTAACCCCCCTGTACGAACGTAACCTAAGTTTATATATTTAGAATTAAAATATGTCTTTTATAATACTAAACTTTTTTTTATATTTTGTAAACTAAATTTTGTAAACTAAATTTTGTAAACTTAATTTGTATGTATTTTTACATTATTACAAAAAAAAAACTGTTGTTTCAGTAACTATTCCCATATCCCAGTGATGGTGATGTTAAAAAGCCTACCTACTCGAAACCGCGCCCAGTTCCAGCCACACACATCACGCCATTGTGTGCACGGATGTGATCATCGAGTGCACGGGATTACGGGATTACGAAATATCTTGGCGAGTCCGAATTTCACGCAGGTTTTAGGAACCAAATGGTGACATGACACGAGTATGAGTAAGAGAACATGCGCGAAAGTTCATAGTGCCTATGTTTAGACTCACCAAGATTTTTGTGAACCGTACTGAATTCAACGAAAATGGTGGTCGATGAGTCTTCCTCATTGAAAAGTATTTGATAAAAATGTTTGCTCACGTACCGTTAACTTTGTGATTAGGTAACTACTTGTTTGGTTATTTCGTTTGCCATCATACAAATTTTCATTTGCATGGTTTTTTGTATGAGTTATTTATTGTATAGTTGCTTGTATGATTCTGTTGGTCCTTCCAGATAAATAATGTAATGACAGTCGCGCGTACTGTGCTGGGTCGCAGATGTAAAAGGGCTTTTATCGGAATAACCATACAAATAATCATGCAAAAAGGGCTCAGTACAATTAGAAATGTTTGAGCAATTATGCAACGTTGACTGATTATTGACTGATTATGTTCTTTCCTTGTGATACTACTAATACTAAATATATTTTGAATAAAACCACTTTTTTTTAAATAATAATATGTTTTATTTTTGCACTGTAAGTAAAAGAGGTAAGAAGTACAGAAAACCACTGTTTTTAATACAAACTAATTAGCATTATACACCTTTAGGATATAATTTTTTTTTTTTTTTTTTATTCTTGAAATTTATATTTTGCATATATTGACTGTCTTGCTCGTCGTCTGAGGTATTTGAACTACTGAGAGGAAACAAAATGTTATACTCATCATTCGTCATATCAGTTTCCTGTTGTACGGAACCCTGTTGTATATTTTGCTTACGCTTGTCATAAATCGGTACCAAGGTCACTGAGATTGTAATTGTATCATAAATTGATATGAGGACTGTTCCGTGAAATCACATCATAATCTATTCTAGGACTTTGATTTATGAAACACTGTTTCTCCACTACAAGTAATTCTTCCCTTGTCACAATGTCATCCTTTTTTTCTTCAATTAATGAAATTTCGTTATGTTAGTTTTGCGATGATCCAAATAGATTATTAAATTCTTTGGAAGCTGTTCTCTTATCTCCACCGGTTATTTTTTTAACTTTCCATGGTTGCATGATGGAAACAAAAATATTACCGAATAAACCACAGTGTAAACTTGTATGGTTAAAAATATAATTTTTGAGTTTAGGTTATATTAAGATGCATTTAGGTGATATAAAATTCTATAACTCAACTTAAAGTAATAATTAAGAGTAATAATATTTGCACATATTGTTTATGGCCGTATAGAAGTATTTTAAAAACCACTGTATTACCTAAGGTTGACCGAGTAACCCCTTTATACAATCATTAATGGTATAAAGGTGGTTTCAGACCCTTGCAGTATCCAGCTCTATAAGATTTAAAATTAACACTCTTGTGATACTAATAGCTTTCTTGCTAACTCTTAGGGTTGGATATAACTCGTTAAGTGGTACAAAGTATTTTCTAACTCTTTTTAAGAACATCAGCTTTTAGTAAGTGTTAGCAGACACCTTACAATTACTTACAGTGTTTTACGCTTCTTAAAGCTATTACAGTAAGCCTTAAGGTGTTACGAAGCATCTAACTAACTCTGTTTTAAGACATCAGCCTTTAGTAAGTGTTAGTAGACACCTTACAATTGCTTATAGTTTTTTAAGCTTCTTAAAGTTATAAGAGTAAGCTATATAAAGGTTCCCACCAACTCTATGCTACCGCCATAAGTAATACAATTTTTCTTTGTAACTGTTATTCCTCTTGAAGGTTTAATTATTTATCCTTAACACCATAGTAGAATCGATTGTTATTATCGGAGCTCCTATATATCATTTATAATACTACGAGAGCTAAAAAAAGGTTGCCATTAGCGCCAGAATGTTTGTTGGGTATGACCGTCGAATCCGACTCGGCTGGACGGCGGCGTTCGGAAAGTTGCGCGGTATCTTCTCATCCAATTTACCTCATATAATTTACAGTGTTTCAAGACAAAAGTCTATGACCAGTGTATGTTGTCAGTGATCACCTATGGGACCGAGACGTGGTCGCTCACAGTGTGCCTTATCAGAAAGCTTAAAGTCACCCAAAGGGCAATGCAGCGGGCTATGCTAGGAGTTTCCTTGCGTGATCGCATCAGAAATGAGGATATCCGCAGAAGACCCAAAGTTACCGATATAGCCCGAAGAATTGAAAAACTTAAATGGCAGTAAGCAGGGCACATTGGTCGTAGAACGGATGGTCGATGGGGCTGAAAAGTTCTGGAGTGGCGACCAAGAACCGGCATAGGATGCGTTGGAAGGCCTCCCACTAGGTTGACCGATGACCTGGTTAAGGTTGCGGGAACGCGCTGGATGCGAGACGCACGGGATCAGTCAATGTGGCGACGCCTGAGGGTTGCATATATCCAGCAGTGGACGTCTTTCGGCTGAAATGATGATGACCTAGATTAGGACATACGACTTTTTTGGCTCGGTAATGTGTATGTATCCCGTGGGATTATTTTCGACATACATGCTGGTAACGTCACTTGCAAAAGCTTAAAATACATTATGTTTTGTTAGGTATATGTTAGGAATAATTTGCCTAGCCCGTGTCCGTTAAATGAACTTTAGTCGAATCTTTTGATTTATAAGGGTTCACGCTACTTAAGGTTAATTAGTTAAATTAGGGGCTCAGGGTTAATGCTCTGCCCTTTTAGTGGCTAAGGGAAGATTATGTTATTAACGGAGACCAAATTATTTAAAAAAAAACCTAATCCAGTTCAAAGTTACCGCAAATTGGGTTTGAGTAGAAAGTTCTTTCTTCGTTTTGCAAAACCTGTTCAAAATTTTAAATTAGTTTTCTTTTCTAAACTGTCGAATAGTTCCGTCGTTATTTTAAATTCAAGAAGATTAACAATTTGCTGAATAGTAAGCCATTTTTGACTTACCAAAAACAAGGTGGAGATTCTTATTCGGTTACATTTTTACCCGACTGCCGAAGGAGGGTAATGTGTTTATCAGTCTAAGTATGTATGTATGTAAGTATGTATGTAAGTATGTACGTATGTATGTTTGTATGTATGTATGTTTGTTCCTATATGGCGTTCCAGAGACCAAACGCGTTGGCCGATTTTGATGATTCATACGTCAATCGATGCGTCTTAACCCTGCGAGTGTCATAGGCTACATTAAAATTGGATAATTGAAAAATGGCGGCTTTTGGGTGCCATATTGCGGGAGCCCAAATTTTTTTTTCTTCCAAACCCATCGTGTGGGGTATCAAAATAAAGGGTTTTAAGAGTTGATTTCAAAAATATATAACACTTATATGTTTAAATGTATCTAATTCGAAAAAAACAAACTAAAAAGTTATAAATAAAAAAATCTTAATTCAAAAAATCAAAAAACCCGACTGCTTCAAAAGCGAACTAAAAAGTCGTAAACAAGGAAAAAATCATGCTGTGCAGGCGGAGGATACACCAGATTTTGGTCAGCCAGCCCGCGAATATGTATCCTCCGACTGCACAGCATGATTTTTTCCTTGTTTACGACTTTTTAGTTCGCTTTTGAAGCAGTCGGGTTTTTTGATTTTTTGAATTAAGTTTTTTTTACAAGCTTTTATTTATTTTCTATGTCCGGTGTTTCCTGTAATCAAAATTTACAAGTGAAATTTCACCGTATTTGATTGAGCTTTTTTATACACGTTTATTTCTCGCGATTCGTGACTTACTTAATGACTTAATATCTTATATAGTCCCCTGGATGGGGCAGAGGGCGTCCACAGTAGTCCTCCATCGCGATTGATCTTGAGCTTCACGCTTCACCTCGCTCCACGTCATACCGATGCTCGTCGCTTCCGCCAAGACGGTGCGACGAAAAATAACTTTATTTTTGGAGTTCGGTGTCCATGTTGCAAAAAAATGGGAAAAAAGAAAGACACCAACTTCCAAACTTAAAGTTATTTTTCACTTTGTAGTTTTTTATTTAGAAGACGGTTGTATTTTTTTGAAACTAAGCTTTTTTATTTGGAAATATTTTCGTTGTACTAAAACGACTTTTCTACAGATTTATAACAAATTGATGATGATGATATGGCTTGATAAATTAATTAATTATTTTTAAAATTATTATATTAAAATGCCATAGCTACTGATCAGTGGAATCGTGCAACGCTATTCGTGATTGCCGAGAAAGCTGATCCTATTCTTCCGGATTTAAAACGGTCACTTCCTGTACCCTTAAGACATGGTTAAAATGAAGGGAATCATTTAAATGTAATGTATACTCATGAATTCGTTTTACTTTACCTTGCCGTATTTTGGAAGTCGCTACGGAGAAAGTAGAAAGGCTAAGGTTGACTCCGAGTATTATAAACTAGGTTTGTATCTAGTATCGTTTGATAGTTGTATGGGGTTAAAAGGGGTTAAAGATGGTAGGGGCTGGGTCCGTGATTATCACGCTACTGCTCTTATTACAAGGTAGGTAATGCATATTTATCCTTTGTTGCGTAAGGTTGCACTGCCCGCAGCGCCGCAGACTCTAAAATGTTTTGAGGTTAGTTTATAATAATTTGTTTTTGTCTAGAAAGATGCGTTTACTTTTCATGGGAGTGATGCCAGAGGAGAAGGGAGCCCGTCTTCCTTCCCTCTTCCTGCCGAACGATACTAGATGATTATTATTGAGACCGTTTGGTTTGAACTGTGATTCCACTTGTACGGCATAAAAGCACAAGAGGCTTTTCTCTTTGTGTGTCTTTTGGGGATGGTTTTATCGTTTATAGAATGCCACTTTATCTAGGCCCCCTTTTGCTAAAAAATATCCCTATGTAATAAGGTCCTCCTTTTTTATCTCGACAGTATTTACTTATTTAGGAACTGATTTAAAGATCCTTGTATAAAACATTGTAATTAAACATCTGTTAAACAGTTGCCAATCAACGTCGGGAAATTTATAAATAATTAAAACTTTCGTGTAGTTTCTGTTTTCATAGAATTGTAGTCAAAAGGGGTACACAATTAATTTCAAAGACTATCTAGTACGATTATATAGTACGAGCAGCCAACGTTCTATACAGGGTGTTTGGAAGGGAGCTGTACATACGCCTAGGGTAGAAACTAGGGATAGTCTGCTACCTACCCCCGCCCATTATATTGACCTTGGCCTCAAGGTTTTTTTTTAATTTATTTTTATTTTTTATTTGTCTTTTTTGTGATTTTTTGACTAAAACTACCTGTAGCTCAAAATCTATCCATGGGACCGGTCGGCTAATGGTCTTGTTTTAATCGTTAGAGTCTTAGGGTCCTGCAAAAAATTATTTTACACCAGAAAATTGTGGAGAAGAAAAGTTATGGGGCCTGAAGTACCATAGTAAGGTAAAGAAATAATTTTAAGGGCAACTTTCTATGGGGTTTAAAAAAAACTAACAGGGTTGGAGTTTTTCTGATTTTTTTAAAACATCCTCAGTCCATGCCCTTTCTAACGATATGCTAAAAGTGTATTTATCACTTTTAGTTTATTAATTAATTTCCGCAACTAGGGCACTTCAAGCAAAAATTTCAACTAATGAAAATTAAATGTGTTCGATCGTAAAAGGATGGCAAATGAAACAAAAAATTTGGTAATGACTAATGTCATTAAATTACAAATTTTAATTAATTACTAATTTTAATTAATTACAAATTTTGTTCAAATTGATGACCATTGACCTGTAAACATGCTCGGCACCTCTTCCTCATCTCCACGGTCACCGTTCTAAGCAGCAGTTCCTCGCGCATTGTATCGAATGCGGCGTGGATCCTGTTAATTAGAACCTCCCTTGTTGGTACTTCTTCTGCGTACACCAACTCTTTCGCCCTTCCCCAGACGTAGAAGTCGAGTGGGGTAAGGTCAGGCGACCTTGGGGGCCAGGGAATTGGCCCACCCCGACCAATCCAAGAATTAGGAAAGCAGTTGTCCAGAAGCTCCCTCACTGCTAGGCTCCAATGAGCAGGACAGCCGTCGTGCTGGAAGACTATGGGCCGATCTTCGTCAAACACTTCTTCCGCTAAATCAGGCAAAAAAAAAAAAATTGTATTTTTTTGCAGGACCCTAAGACTCTAACGATTAAAACAAGACCATTAGCCGACCGGTCCCATGGATAGATTTTGAGCTACAGGTAGTTTTAGTCAAAAAATCATAAAAAAGTCAAATAAAAAATAATAATAAATTAAAAAAAAACCTTGAGGCCAAGGTCAATATAATGGGCGGGGGTAGGTAGCAGACTATCCCTAGTTTCTACCCTAGGCGTATGTACAGCTTCCTTCCAAACACCCTGTATAACAACGTAGCGACAACATAGAAGATACCTTTTCCCGGAGGAGAAGGTATCTTCTATGTTGTCGCCTAAGCTGAAAAATATTAATCTCACAAATGTGTCCAATATACGTTCTAGTCTTATCCAGCATTATAAATGCATAACAGTACAAACACACCTCGTACGAAACAATTGCACCCGAAGCACGGAACATGGGCGAGATTTTCTTGGCTCATGCTCTGTTATTTAAGTAGGTAGATTACCGACATCCTTTCTAGGTAACAACATAGGTATGTGGCTTCTTTGCTCGTTTATTCCTGACTACATCTAGAGTCGACAAGATTGATTAATGACTCATCCTAAGCGTATTTTATTTTACTACAGGTATTCTAATATTCTGAGGTCGAATGTTACTTAAATATTTATTTCCTTAGCAATCAACTTGTTAAAGATTTTATAACACAGTGACTTACTGTAATTTCAATGACATGCATTTTTCTTTAAATTTAAAAATATACTTCTGTAACCGAAATAGTTCGTATACGTTATTGTTATCAAATATTGTTCTGTAACTCTTTCTATAATCAAACAATGTTGGACGGCAGTTAATTCCAAATTCAAAACATAATTTCTGCTTTATCAAAAAATACTTTTAAATCAATTTATACCTAACATATTGCAACTTGCTTGACTGTACATAAATTCATATTTCGATATAATTTCGAACCATCGCCACTTACTTACTCAACTATGGACTTTAGCGTTGTTTATTCAAAGCTGATTTTAACTAATCAATTGCAATAAAAGGGTGGAATAGCTTGTCCTAGAACCAAAAATTCGAAGACATTTGACATCCACCAATCCGCACTGGGCCTGCGTGGTGGATTACGGCCAATTCCCTCTCACAGAGAGGAGGCATGTGTCCCAGCAGTGGGAACATTAAACGGCTGATGATGATGATACACAATCGCTGAGTGTCATAGACTACTTACCTGTCATCCAAGAAAGTGCACGGTCCCTGCGGGAATGACCACGGAAGGGAAGCCATGGGAAGTAGTTATGCCTAATATTATTTAGCTAAACTTGCGAAACACGACTTTACAAAAAAACATTGAATTTTGTGATATGTTTTTAAAATACGTTGATATTTATTGTGTACGTCAGAGTAACATGTTGATGTAATTACATTCCTTAATTACGTATGAGTCGCACGAACTCACAAGTGTTAGTTATAAGAATACACGCAGTGTAGGATGACGCTAGATCTAATTAGGTACATAGGTACATTGCTTGATTTGATGGCCTCTGAGAATTAATTCTAACATGAATATCTCATATTTATTATTATTTGTACTTATACTTCATAAAAGATAGCTTTATCTCTGTGACAGCTGTCAGTATCAATATAGTAACAATAGCGCTTGACAGGCTGACAATACCGTAATAATAACGTACACGTCAGTTTAACATATGTTGCAGAGATCAAGCTATCTTTTATGAAGTATAGTTTGAGGATTCTGAATGTCAATACTTTCGTAGAGAGCGGTACCTACTACCTACCAATAGTAACTTAACAATAATCTAAAAGAAGAAGTACTTAAATCCAATTCCGACTAAGTTGATATATAAAACAATGTAATATTATCATTGTTATAGCCGAATTAAAAGCGGGACCTAAGCAGGAAGTTCGGAAAAACTCTCTGATTGCAATCGTAAAATTTTATTCCTGTTTTTTTCTGAAACATCGCGAAAATTTGAATTTTTCGCGTGACCGCCAGACTGACTGTCAAAAGTTTGGGTTCGCTGAAACATTGCCTGCTAACTTTAAATAGTTAGGTTCCTAATTCGCGAGCATTTCACTTAATTGTTTCATGGTTCGAAAAGCCTGCAAACACTTTGGCTTTACGATTGATTAGAAGTTTGTGCCAAAGCAATAAATCCAAATTTAAACTTTTATTCGTTTTTGTAAGTAATGATTTGATTGTCTGTATGACCGATGTCACCTTCCTATCTATTCTTGAATAGTTAAAGATAATTGAGTAGTTCAAGACTGTAGTCAGGAAAGACGATGGCACAGAGAGCACGAACTGCCGTGTACAGCGAGTCTCACCAGCGGCGCTTTTTTAGTCTTCTCAGGGATGTGACCTAACAGACGTGCATAGAGGGGGTTCCGGGGTAGCTTTATGAGAGGTCACGGGATCCCTTCTACATGCTGATGGTGATCACCAGGGAGATTTTAGTGAGGTAAAAATCCCATATGCCCTGGTCTTTTCCCCAAAATTCCAGGCACCTGTTTTCAAAAAAAGGTCAGGACTCCGGTTGACAGGGACGACGAAACGACAGTAAATAATTCCTATAAAAACGCATTGCGGGAGCAATCATCTGCCTAGCCTTTTCCCAACTATATTGGGGTCGGCTTCCATTCTAACCGGATTTAGCTGAGTACCAGTGTTTTACATGCAGTGACTGCCTATCTGACTTCCACAACCAAGTAACTGGGTAATACGGTACCCCTTGGTAAGACTGGTGTAAGATTTCAAGCTTCTGACTACCCGTAACGACTGTCAAAGATCTTCAAATGACAGCCGGGACCAACAGCTTAACGTGCTTTCCGAGGCACGGAGGAAACTCGGTATGTTGATATGGTCAACCATCCACGGACCGACCTCGTCAAGCGTTGCTTAACCTTGGTGATTGACCAGTGCGGCGGTTATTATTTAGCTACGAGCTTTGCGGGGGCAGATATGGTCTAATCTAAAAACATTGTATGTAACGTTAATGATCCTTAATCGAATAAATAAATTGTATTACAAAACCTGCCAATATTATACTGTCATCATCTCTACCATAGGCAGGTACTTAGAATTAGAATATTGCAATCAGTCAAGATGTTTTATTCACGTTTTCAGCTACATACTAGAAACCGAATTTTCCCTACAGAAATTCGAGATTATTCAAATCAATACAGTAGGCTGGGTCACGGCTCATTGGAAGGGAGCTCAACTCTCAATACAAATGAGCTCAATAAAGAAAGCTAAAGGTTCTCTAAGTGATGTACTCGTACGAATTGGACAAATCACTTCAATTCTTTCTTTGATAAACTCACAGACACGAACGGCTTCATTCGATTCAGCCTTAGTATTTAAGTTAACGTTAAGGCTCTTTATTTTTCAAACTGTAGGGGAGATCATACAATCTAATAGATTGAATTATAAAACCTTTTAGGTGCCTTAATTAAGCTCACAAGAGTTGTTTGGAAAAGGTGAAGGAGGTATTTGCCTTCAGTGGGACAGAACGGGCTAGTTAGATATATGCTGCGTATTGTTGAAATTTACAAAATGCCCTTATAACCTTAAAATCGTAGTGTTCGAACGAAAATGGTTTTTACCATAGATATAGTATGTACAAGATATACAGAGTCAGATGAAAAGCGAAACCAAAAAAATGAAATCTATGAGTGGTGGAATTATCCATGTGTTAGTAAAAAAAAGGGTTGTTAAAAGTCTATGTTCAGTATCGATGTCGATACTTGGTGAACACAATAAGAAACACGATTAGAGGGTTGTTGGATATATTGAACTGTAATCAGAGCTGGGCAAAATACACAAATTACAAAATACTATCTCGCATGTATTTAAAATACAAAATATACGTAACTGTATTTGAAATATAAAATACAAAAAACAGTATTTAAACTAATTTTATTTAAATTAAAAAAGAAAAGTCGATCATCCATCGTGAAATTCGTACTAAAATACTTAATTAATACACAGAAGTTTCGTGAAAATAACCGTTTGAAATGAAAATTACAATTGACAACGTACTTGACAATTTGACGTACGCGGTCGCTGTTTTGCTTACGAAGGCTATAAGTCTACAATTTTTATCTGCCTTTTTATCATAAAAAATACCGTTCGGCTAAAAAACGCAAAAAACATATTTGCTACTTTGACCTTGAATTCAAAAATTTGCAAGTGTGAGATCGATGGGGACTATTTATATTTCATTTATAATGGTGTTCCGAACATTCGTACTAATTTTCAGCTCTATGCGAATTACTGTAAACCTACCCCTACTTTTTGGTCTAATTTGGCCGGACTATACAGTTTAGATAAAACATCTTCTCAATCCTAACTTAAATCTATTTTAACAAAACTTGTCTAAATAAGTTTATAATCATGTCATGATGTCACTAAAAAACTATTATTTTTTATCGATACTCATGACGTCACCGCTTTTTCAAGCCCTAGCGTAAGCAAACGATTTACTCTTTAACATAATATTTTCGCAAATTTTGTTTAAATATACGAAATATACTTATTTAAAACAATGGCAATCAATATACTATTGTAAGAATCTTTTGCTGAGCCGATTACTAGCAGATATTCGTCAAAATATGGTTCGAAACAATCCAAGGACAAAATTATATTTACCTATGAAACGTGTATTTATTGGGGTTATTTTGTCTTGTAACGTCACATTCACTCATATAACAAGCCATCATAGTATAATTAATATTATCAATTTAAATCTTAAGATTATTATTTAAATGCACGAAATTCACCGCGGCGTAAAACAGATGGTACGCTAGGTTCACTTAGTCGCGAAAAAAATTACATATCGGTACGTCATTCAATCTCTCTTTTTCTCTTGGGTGGTTTGTACTTGATTAGGATTTCTCGCTCACACGCTTCGTGTATCTTTTAGCGTAGCAAAAAAAATCTAAATCTATGGTTTTTACGACCGAAACTGAAACCAAATTTCGGCAACAGTCTCAGTTTCGGCCGAAACCGAAGCCAAAACTTCCTTGCAAGGATCATGTTTTGAGGGAAAAATAAAGAAAACGTTATTATAGTCAGTCAGTCTTTATTTTTTTATCTTAAAATTACATAGCTATGCAGTCTTCGTCATTTTCACTTATAGGTATGATATTTATTCTTAAATGAGGGGTTGTTATGTTGATAACATAACAACCCCTCATATAAGAAAAAAATACTCGCTTGGATGGAATTTAACGCGCCGAACATGACCGATCACAGCGCAAGAACTTGTGAATGCAGTTTCGGTTTTGGTCGTAGTTTCGGCAGGTTAGCCACCGAAACCAAAACTCGTTTTTTTGCCAAAACTAGACCGAAACTGAAACTGAACTAGAAAATGACACTAGAAAATCGCAATTTAATATTACTAGGAGGGATCAAAAAGTAGTGAGAACGACATACTCCTTGGTAAGAACAACAAAAAGGCAGGCATAGCACAGATACATATTTGTAAAGAAAAAATCTTCGATTCTCTTTTGTTTTTTTCTGAATGTAGTCATTTGTTTGCTTCGTGTCGGTACGTGTTCTTGAAAATTGAGAAAAACGAAGTGCGAGCTGTATAGTCTATATAGTCTGTTCCGCTGTATTCCACTGTCGCAAGGTGGGCTTCTCAATATCAAGTAGGAAGAACGAGCACGGAAGACGAACATCGTTGCGGCCGTCCATCGACGTCAGTCACACAAGAAAATGTTGCGAAAGTCGAGAAAATTGTATTAAGCGATCGAAGAGTTAGTATTCCAATACTTAATTCAAGAAACGGGCATTTCATATGGAATTATTCAATCTATATTGAAACAATCTTTGAATATGAGAAAAGTGTCCGCAAGATGGGTGCCGAGAATGTTAACCGACAGTCAGAAATGAAATCGACTTGACGTTTCAAAGATATTGTTGGACAAGTTTCAAGAAAATTCTGAAAACTTTTTGTCTTGTTTCGTAACAATGGACGAAACATAGGTCAATCATTTTGATCCCGAGAAAAAACAGCAATCTTCGCAATGGAAACGGCCATCATCACCGACCCCGAAGAAGTTTCGTGTCGTGGCATCGGCTGGCAAGGTTATGGCCTCAATATTTTGGGACTCAGAAGGGATATTGTTGATTGATTACGTGGAACCACTATTACAGGCCAATATTATGCAGCTTTAATTTTCCCAAGTTGAGGAATGCCATCAAAGAGAAAAGGAGAGGGCAACTTCGAAGGGGCGTGCTGTTTCATCACGACAACGCACCCGCGCACAGTTCGGCAGTTGCGATGGCTACCATTCAGCAAGCTGGCTTTGAATTGGTTGACCACCCCCCTTATTCGCACGATCTGGCTAGCGATTTTTATCTGTTCCCCAAATAGAAAAAAATAATTAAGGAGAATTCGGTACGAAGACGATAACGAGGTGATGGATGCCGTGGTAACATTTTGTAGGACCAAGACAAAACTTTTTTTGTGAAAGGGATTGAAGCCTTGGAAAAGCGCTGGACTCGGTGTGTAGAGAGACTCGGAAACTATGGAAAATTAATTATTAAGTTATCAATAGTCATTATATCTTATTCTCACTACTTTTTGATCCCTCCTCGTACATTGTTAATTGATACTAAATCTACTGATTTAATTAAACATCATGTATCGTAACCCAATCGTCGCTAATGAACAATACCTATTTAAATAACTGCTCTGCTGTTATATTATATGTATACGGTATATTAGTACGAGTATCTTAATGCTATTGTCAGTTGCATTGTCCCATAATTTAGCGGCCACTAATCAGGTCATAAATCTAGCAAATCGGAAACTAGTTTACACAGTTCGTACATGATTGTGCGCTTGTACGAGTAGGTTGGTACCTATATCTAACCAGAATACGTAATACATTTGAAAGCGGAATCATAGATTTGTGGTTTTGTCAGGTGAATAACCATCTTGTAGATTAGCTAAAGTACCTACACACATCTTTCATGGGGTCCTTTGTTAAATTCTATAACAAAATTCCTTGTGAGGAAAATTTAAAACAATAGTTAAAAGCACATTTTGTAAACAAGAATATTACAAATTAGATGATTATACTCAAGATAAGAATGCTTGGAAACATGCTGGTCCTGCTCCATAAGCCTATCTTTGGTGTAGACAAAATCAAACTGGTTAATTTGTATTATATTCATAAATATAGTAACGCTTTATTTTCATTATTTTTTCTTCTTTTTTTGTTTAAAAAACTTGACTCACACACTGTTCCGTTGCTGTTGAATTAGGTAATTTACCTATGTTTGCAATATTTGTAAGTACGTGAGAAATAGTACATTTTGATACAAGTGCGGAAAGTTTGTTATTGCGTACGAGGCCGAATGAACACCCGAGCCGTAAGGCGAGGGTGTTATGGGGCCGAGAAACGCAATAACAAATTCCCACGTGTATCAAACGACGTTTTTCAATACACTTTCGAAGAAATAAAATAATAAAACGATACGTATTTTTGTCATAAAAAATACTTGCTCCGAAAATTATGACGCCTTTTTAGTAACTTTCCACTGAAGAAAACTTTGCAAAGCTGCCATATATTTCACCTTAGATTTAGATGGCAACAGGCTATCGCAAGCATTTTGTGCCTCAATCACAATATCCGGCGGAGTACCATCTAAAGAATTCACTTCAAAACTTAAATTCGAAATTTTTCACAAATAACTCAAATTATTAAGACTAACTTTCCTTTTTTTGCCACGCTTTATGTTCGCAGGTTAAAGGAGAAGCAAAGGTATGAAGCCGTTAAACAGCCTCACAGGAAAAATATAAAATTCAAATATATTTTAATTAAGAACACAAATAAAATGTTAACTTGTTCATAAAAGTAATATTTGTATAAAATAATCATGTTTATTAGTACTTAGTATTCTTTTTATAAACACAATTTAAATATTCAAAAAATATTTACGCTGTAAAGACGCAAATCAAAATGACGAGATTAAAAAAAAAACACGCCTGCTCTATAATAGTCAGTGGTGTTTTTTTTTTTTAATTTCTTATCTTTTAATCGCATTACCGCACGCGTGCGAAATATGTTGCATGTCGAACCTAATCGTAGTGCAATAAGAGCTAGTTTTCGAGGAAGTGTATTGAAAAAAAGGTTTTTTACAATATTTACTTATGTACATAAATTAATAAATTTATATACGTGAGGACGATGTAGGTACCCAGCACTACTATACTACATATAGGTATAAAGAATTAATATATGTAAAAAACCTGTATGTATGTATGTAAATATTGTATTTTTTTTATAGAGTATGTATGGAGTTTCTTGTGCGTTCTTCTCCATAACAAGCTACTTTTCCGAATGCACGGTAGAATCAATTTTTATTACTTGTAAATTTTAACGTTCGAAAGTGCCGCATAATGGCCCACTTGAAATAAACACATTTGACTTTGATAATTAAGGGGTAATAGCAAGGTATAATTGTCGGCACGAAACTTGGGCAGAATCGGTAGATACACAAGTCGTTTTTTAGGTCTCTTTGGTTACGAAGCGGGACGCGGGGAACGTTTAGCACCGTTCCGTTCGCTCTATATGGTGTGTGGTCAGTTCGCGCACTATATGCGAACTTACCCCCACTAAGTCAAAACCTTGCCAAGTTACATGCCAGGGACACATTAGTACTCTCAAAACAGTGAAGAGAAAGGCAAACATGCACATGGATTACATGCTGAGATAGGAGCCTGTATGGCCACGCACTGCGTCCTTTCTTTTTAAGTTTTGTTTATTTACTTTCGTTTTTCTGTCTGTACCTCTTATGCGAGTCACAAATAAATATGTTTTCTTTCATCGTGAATTAACTGACATATCCTAGATTCTAAGATACATCATAGACTTTTTTATTCTGGGACAAAAAAAAAAGAGATTTTGACGTCTACTAACCGGCACTGGGTCCGCGTAATGCTCAAACCATCAGAGGCCTAAGTCCAAGGAACATTATATTAGGTACCGACGTACATACTGACTTTGGGTATTTTATTAATTTTACCGATACAATGAAGTAGTCGATAAAAGTCCATTGTTTTTACGACGAGTGCCTCAGAAGTAGGGCAATGTTTTTATTGTGTTGATCAAGTGACAACCTCGGGGCACAATACCCTCTTCTCTTTGTAATAACATAAATACTCGTACATATTATTTTTGTGTATCGTTTATTTAGGATTATTTATTCAGTATTATCATTTACTTTATCGAAGTTATATAGGTACTAAGGGTAAAGGGAATAAACTTTCTTTATAGAATTTTAAATAGAATCCATTATTTCATAACGACACTATGCGACTTTAGAACTGTAGACCTCAAAAGTTTTATAAAATAGTAAACTTCTTGTGGCTTCTCAATGGCTGGGCCACGGCCTAATGCGACTCCAACGACATTTTTAGCATTCTCAATAGGCACCCAGTAGGCACCCCTAATTATCTAAAAATTTAAATGTGTGGATGCCAGATTTCTTTTTCAAAAAGAAAAAAGGTTTGGTCATATGACCTAAAAGGTTTTATTCATCCCAAAAATGTCGACGGCGACGCTACTAAAAATAGGGGATGAACATAACACCATTTATCGGGCAAACTTTCAATGAATCGGCTGTGAATCAAAATCGAACCTATTCTAGTGCCTTTTATGTAGGTATGGTGTACGGTTTTATCGACTCTAACTTGCGAATTAGTTCACTCCATGTTTTAGAGCCAGCAGTAGACATAAAACTAGTGTTTGTATTATACGGTAGTACATTATTATTTGTTAGATTAACCGGGCGTAAGATTGCCTTTAAATCTCATTATAGTAGGTACTATGGAGCAATTATCCCGTGCGTGCAGTTGCGCTTGCCATAAAACTGATGTCCCACGTGTTTCCACTGCCAGCTGCTCTAACGCGAGTTTTGTTTCTTATCATTATCCATATCTATCTAATACCTTTAAACGAGCAATTCTTGTATATGTATATAAATAATCTGAATCTCGGAAACGGCTCCAAAGATTTCATGAAATTTAGTATGCAGGGGGTTTCCGGGGCGATAAATCGATCTAGCTAAGTTTCATTTTCAGTAAACGTCGTTTTCTCTAATTTCACCCGAGCTGAGCTCGGTCGCACAGGTACCTACTATACTATATATTATAAGTAACCAAAAGAGTAGCAGATTAGTAGTTTAGATAGAATACCTATTTATATACCGACTTATCGATGCCACTAACGTTTACTTAACTAGGTAACACAGGTTACCTACCTAGCAAAATAAATGGTCTGGACGACCTTCTTACCCATCTAGGTATTTCCGTATAATAACTAAGTATGATTGGTAAATAAAAGCAGGCGGAAAATTAGTAAAACGAAGGTCTTCTTATTCATTTTCGCTTTGCATTTATTTAAATCTTTTAACATTTGACCCTTCGAACTAACCTAACACAACGTTTAATTAATATTTCATCGGCTTAGCATATTTTGATAGGAATTGTAATTTGTCCGTTATTTTTTTTAATCTATTTTTTTTTACCATCTCGTTAAATATGCTTTGGTTTTTGGCAGTGTAGACGATTTATTAGTGAGAAATATTTTTAGGGGTCTACTTACTTGACTATATATAATGTTAGCTTTGCTATGTAATCGGTCTCTGTTTATTTTTAACGACTTTCCAAAAAGCAGGAGGTTCTATGTTCGACTCTATTTTTTTTTCTATTGTTTGAATTAATCGACACGAAAGAAGAAGTTACTGTTTAAATTATTTGCAAATTCACCATCATCATTTCAGCTGAAATACGTTCATTGCTGATTAAATTCCCCAGGTGTCACCATTTGCAAATTGATTCCTAGTAATTATTGTGATGCAAAATTGGTGTAGTTTTGTTTCTTAAGTGTCAACGCAACTGAATAACTTCGCACTATTAAACAGGCGCGATCTCGGTAAAGTGGAACTGAGATCTTTGTAGTACTCGTAGTAGTATTAACCTCATCAGTGAAGTGAAGCTGCCGAAAAGACTGACAGATATTTGCATTATACAAGTGACTATAAAAAAACGGTTGCGATGACAACTCGTCATACTAGCTATTTCGTCGCTATCCATAACAGGTCACTTTCACTAATACGTCACTTTGTACATGTAGTCAGCTTCCCAATTCGTCTCAAGCCGTATTACGTATCTTTCCGTACTCGTCCGATGCTTAAGTTCAATGTGCAGAAAGGTACAAAATTATAAAGTGCATAGGTACCTGATGCATTTCCGAGGTATAAAAAAGAAGATTAAAAAGAAAAGAGATTGGTTGCCTGGTGGTTACCCGACAGCCTTATGATGATATATGTTTGTATGTATGTATTTTTCAATGTAGCGTTCTATAGACCAAAGGCGTAAGCCTATTTTGATGATTCTTACATCAATTGATTCATCTTAACCTAGTGTCACTGGCTAAATTATAAATGAAAAAAAAGACGGATTCTGGGCGCCATGTTGTGGTGGCCCAATTTTTAAGCTATTGCATAGCTTCTATCGCGGGCCTTGAGCGCGGGGACCGAATCCAGAAATACCGTAACGAAAAAACCTGACGCTCCCCACTCCGACGGGCAAGGAGGTGTGGCTTGAAGGCCGTGCATCGTCTAACGTCGTTTCAGTTCGGCAGTCTTCGACACGGCGTTGTGTGCGATTAGACGTATTGTACGACTCTACGAAACTCGCACGAATCGAGACGAGCTGCTCCGAAATCGGACGAATATATAAGCAGCTGTTTTTAAGCTATTGCATAGCTTCTATCGCGGGCCTTGAGCGTGGAGACCGAATCCAGAAATTCCGTAACGAAAAAAAACCTAACACCCTCCACTCCGACCGGCACAGCGCCGGTCACCGGCCGCCATCTATCGATGAATAGCAGAACTTTTAATGACTTTTTGAAATATCACGCTTGTCTCTTTAGTTCAGCAACTCGCCTCTAGGTGGCATTGATTTGAAATTTCTTTATTTTCACATAAATAAAAGGAAATTAATGACAGTTAGACCTTATTCTAAAAGCATTTAAACATAAGAAATGCGTGTTTTTAATATAAAACATTTACGTATACTAAAAGTAATGAACAAAACAACTTGTTATGAAACATGGATATCATATTACTTACGTTAGACAGTTTTTGATGTACTTACAGCGCAATGGTAAGACACAAACGCACTTTTTAACACAAACTATTTATAAGACATTGTAACAAAGTACACTAATACTTAACAATTAATTTTACTTAAGAAACTAAGTACGAATAATAAAAAATGCAAATGAACTTCTTGTACTGAGGGTGATTTTTTGTAAATCTACCTGCATTTGTGTCGAACTTAAGAAAAAGTCCAGTCATCGAGTAGTTTCGTCTTTGTTACTCATACAGCAGTAAGTGATGTGGGAGACGGTATCGATGATATGTGTCGATGTATTTTAAACTTTTAAATCGTGTTTGACCAATGTTAGAAATAAGTGCATTTTGATGTTTAGGGTTAGTTGTAAGATAAAACTTATTAGTGAGTTTTGTAATGAACTGTTTTAATGTTGGGAAATTTAATTGACTATGTAAGTTTTTAAGATTAGTCCGAAATGGTGTATTAAAAGCAGTTTTATAGCCTTGTTTTGGACTACTTGTAGTTTGCTGTTGTTGCTTTCACACGTACTACTCCAGACCGGTGGTGCCGCGTAGGTAATGCATGGTCTGACAAGGGTTGTGTAGATTTTTAGTTTGGTATTTGAACTGACTTTAGACCGCCGTTTTAATATTGGATGTAGGCAGTTTAGGGCTTTTATTCCTTTAACGCGGAGGTAATCGAAATTTTTTGTCCAGCTCATTTTATTGTCTAGTATAACCCCAAGGTACTTGATGTTTACACTCCATGGTAAAACCGTATCGCCTATTAGTATGTTCCTTTTTGGTAATGACCTCTTTCTTGTGAACATTATGACTTCAGTTTTTGTGGCATTAAATTTTAATTTCCATTTAGTGAAATATGAAACTAGAAGTTGTAATGATAACTGGAGCCGTGCAACTATTAAATCGGTGTCTTTACTTGACGTAAAAGAGGCTGTGTCATCAGCAAAACAAGCAAGATGAGTATGAGCTTGCTTGGGCATGTAATTTATGAATAGTATGAATAACTGAGGACCCAGCAAAGAGCCCTGTGGCACCCCTGCAGGTATAGGTCTAGGTTGGGATACAGTATCGCCGATATGTACACAGAATGATCTGTCAGTCAAATACGCCTGGATAACCTTAACAAGTCCAATAGGTACATCACACATTAAGAGCTTGTGTATAAGGCCTGCATGCCAAACAGCATCAAAAGCTTTTTCTACATCAAGCAACATCATACCCGTAGATTTACCCATGTTAAGGTTGTGCGTGACGTGCTCCGCGACCCTGGCTAATTGCTGCGCTGTAGAATGACCCTTTCTGAAACCGAACTGCTCAGGCAGTAGCAGGTGGTTGTGGCTTTAGCTAAGCGCGCCGATATTATTCCTTCAAATAAATTTCCCAGAGATGGGAGTAGACTTATAGGTCGATAGCTTGGTTGTAGCTTCATCTTTACCTGATTTCTTAAATGTTATTATTGTTATAAGATAGGGCAGCGCCATCTTGTGACGAGTAGAAGAACTAAGTAGTAACTAGTGGCGCCATCTAGTATCGAATAGCGGAGCTAATGTTCTCGAAAGTTCGGGTCGAGTAGAATTTTCCAGAATTTTCGAACCGAACATTCTGGAAGTTTCTAGTCGCTTCGGGATCGATGAGTTCATAAGTCGATTGTTCTGGAAGATTCTCGAAGTACCTGGAACAGTATGGAACGTTCTAGAAACATCTTCCGGGCTATATAAAGAGCGGTCGGGTTCGTCGTGAGTCAGTTTCGATTGAGAAGCGATACAGAGCGATCAAAGCGGAAAATAGTGCGAAGTAATAGAATTGTTTAAGAAGTGTTTTTGTAATAAACAGTGATTAATTGAAGTCTGTTGTTTAAATAATTTATCCCTGAACCCCAGCTCGTAACAAATTGGTGTCAGAAGTGCGGGATAAATTATGCCGGTTCTACCGAAGGAAGAAACGGAAGGGATGCGCACCAGGAGTCAGCGCCAGCAAGACGTAGACCAAAGGCGCATTGGAGACGCTCCCACACTGCCATCAGGTGGACATGGAGATACCGCGGCTGCAGCGGAACCAGCTCAATCGTCGGCGTCGCCTGACTTAGCCGCCCTTATGGCATTCATGCAAGAGCAGGCTCGCCGTCAGGAGGAGCAAGCTCGCCGCATGGAGGAGCAGATGCAGCGCGACAAGGAGGAGCAGGCTCGCCGTCAGGAGGAGCAAGCTCGCCGCATGGAGTAGCAGATGCAGCGTGACAAGGAGGAGCAGGCTCGCCGTCAGGAGGAGCAGGCGGGCCGCTTAGAGGAGCAGCTGCAGCGTGACAAGGAGGAGCAGGCTCGCCGTCAGGAGGAGCAGGCGCGCCGCTTAGAGGAGCAGCTGCAGCGTGACAAGGAAGAGCAGGCTCGCCGTCAGAAGGAGCAGCTCTTGGTGATTAAGGACCTCCGCACAGCCATCGGTAAGGAGATGAAAGCATTTAAGGACCAGGTCCAGCAGCAGGAGATCCGCATCGCCGAGTTAGAAAATATTGTTCGTGGGCTCAAATCTGGAGGAGGGGCCGTGGCAGCTACGATAGTTGCGCCCTCACCGGTTGGTTTTAAAGTGCCACCATTTGACGGCTCTTCGTCATGGTCTGCCTACAAGATACAGTTCGAGGGCGTCATGAAATCAAATAGGTGGACCAAAGAACAGGCTTTGACTGCTCTAACCTTGGGTCTTCGCGACCAGGCTTAGACTGTTTTAGAGGCACTTGGACAGGACCTTACTTTTGAGAAGCTTCTGGAAGCATTCGAAGCTAGATACGGCGACGCGCACCTGGAACATGTGTTTCGCGCCCAGCTGAAGGACCGATCGCAACGTGTTGGTGAAACCTTACAGCAGTGGGCTCTGGAGGTGGAAAAGCTGGTCCGGAAGGCTTACCAGTCATCAACTGTGCTGATCGACGGGAATCTCGTACAGGCATTCACGGATGGAATCCGCGATCTGGAGGTTAGGGCTGCCGTAAGGCTAGGCCATTTTAAGAACCTTAAGAACGCCCTAGCCTACGCTTTGGAAGTGGAAGCTGTACGACAGGACGATCGAGCTCACCGCATAAGGGATGTTGTGACTTCACCCCGGTGCTATAGCTGTGGAGAGAGAGGCCACATCCGGTTGAGCTGCCCAAAGCGAAGGCGTCGCCATTGTGGAAGTCAGTCACCAGCATCAGGAAAACCAGTAGATGGCAGGACTAAGTGGCGGATGGTGACCGGTGAGGAAAGAGCCCCAAGGAACTCGATCTCGCAAATTGTGTGTGAGCCACAATTATGTGAAGGGAACAGAACACCACACTATGATGTAGATGCTCTCTCGCGTAGGTTGTGTTCCGATCAATGTAAGCCCTGTAGCAGGCAAGAGGCTAAGCACGTAACATTTGTGAGGATGTTGAGGACGGATCTTAGCGAAGATTGGAAGGCAACCTTGCAGAGCGCTCAACAAGAAGACAGAGACCTAAAACCGATCCTTGAATGGAAGAAATCAGGTGCTCCTAGGCCTCACTGGAGTGATGTCGCAGCAACCAGTTCCATCACCAAGAGTTATTGGGCACAGTGGGAAAGCTTGGTTATCCAGGATGGAGTTCTGTGCCGGAAATGGGAGAACGCTCGCGGTGACCAGTGTCATCTACAAATGGTCGTACCTAAAGTTAAGGTGCCGGAGATCCTAAAGCTCTACCACAATGGATGTTCAGGGGGTCACATGGGAGTTAAGAGGACTTTAATCAAGATCCGAGAACGATTTTACTGGATCCATTGTCGAGAGGACGTTGAGGAATGGTGCCGCAAATGTACAAGTTGTGCGGCTGTGAAAGGACCACAAACTCGTAGCAGAGGGGCACTAAAGGTTTACAATGTTGGTGCACCATGGGAACGTGTAGCATTAGATGTTGCGGGGCCATTTCCGGAAAGCCAAAGCGGGAACAAGTACTTCTTGGTCGTCATGGACTACTTCACAAAATGGCCGGAAGTGTTTGCAATCCCCAATCAAGAAGCGGTTACGGTGGCTGATAAGTTAGTTCACGAAGTGTTTTGTCGGTTTGGGGTACCCTTGGAAATTCACAGTGATCAAGGCCGGAACTTCGAGTCAGAAGTGTTCAAGGAGACGTGTCGTGTGATGGGTGCTCACAAAACCAGAACTACTGCTTATCATCCGCAATCAGACGGGATGGTTAAACGATTCAACCAATCGCTGGAGAGGTATCTGGCAAAGGTTGTGGAAACCAGACAGAAGGATTGGGACAAACACATTCAACCATTTCTCCTGGCATATCGGAGTGCTGTTCATGAAAGTACAGCAGTAACACCAGTTTTTGCTAATTTCGGAAGAGAACTACGATTACCTGCAGATCTAATCACCGGTACCCCACCTGATTCTCCACGTAATGTAACAGATTACGCGAATGAACTACGGAATAGGATGAATGATGTATATGAGCACATAAGACAGACAGGTCAGCAGATGTCTGATAGGATGAAGACTCGCTACGATCGGAAGGCGAACAATAAGGGCTTCGATGAAGGAGCTCTGGTATGGTTACATAACCCGGTACGCAGCAAAGGAAAATCGCCTAAATTGCAAGCCAAATGGGATGGACCATATCGCGTAGTTACCAAGATCAATGACGTCACCTACCGAATTCAAAAGGGACCACGAGGTGCATCGAAGGTCATTCATGTGGATCGGTTGGCCCGTTATCATGGGTCTAACAATGCTCGGGACGAGCATGTCTAAGAAGGAGGCAATGTTACAAGATAGGGCAGCGCCATCTAGTGACGAGTAGAAGAACTAAGTAGTAACTAGTGGCGCCATCTAGTATCGAATAGCGGAGCTAATGTTCTCGAAAGTTCGGGTCGAGTAGAATTTTCCAGAATGTTCGAACCGAACATTCTGGAAGTTTCTAGTCGCTTCGGGATCGATGAGTTCATAAGTCGATTGTTCTGGAAGATTCTCGAAGTACCTGGAACAGTATGGAACGTTCTAGAAACATCTTCCGGGCTATATAAAGAGCGGTCGGGTTCGTCGTGAGTCAGTTTCGATTGAGAAGCGATACAGAGCGATCAAAGCGGAAAATAGTGCGAAGTAATAGAATTGTTTAAGAAGTGTTTTTGTAATAAACAGTGATTAATTGAAGTCTGTTGTTTAAATAATTTGGCTCTTTTCCAAGCAGAAGGAAAGTAGCCAATTGCCATACAACCATTAAAGACTTTTGTTATAAATACTAAGCATTTACGTGAAAGATGTTTTTTAGTAAGCAGTTGTGTATAATATCGACTCCCGGAGACTTACGACTTTTGAGCTTCCTAATTGATTTGATCACCTCTCTTGGACGTACGAGATTTGGTGGAGTAAAATCTTTAACGTTATCAAGTTTATTTGATGACTTGTTGACGGCGGCCTCCGTAATGTTATCACTAGGCCAGTTCATAGTCAGACTCATATTATTATGAAAAGTGTCAGCAAGTAACTTGCACTGTTCAGCTGGGGATGCAGTCAACTGGCCACTTTCATACTTTAAAGGAGGAATCACTGACGGCTTATAGGTCAAAGATTTAACAATCCGCCAGATAGCCCAGATATCGGTAGATGGATTATCAATTTGGGCAAGTTTGTCATTCCATATTTTGTCATTATATATGTGGAATTGGAATTTTATTTTTGTTTTAATAGTTTTTATATCTTTGTTTATTTGCATCTTAGTTATAGGATTCATTTCTTTTGCAGCCATTTTTCTAAGTTTGTTTTTAGTAGAAATTAAGACTTTGACGCGTCTTGGCAAGGTGTAGCGCTTAACAGATGAAGGGCCCGATGGAAAGTTTATTTCATGACTCATTCGAATGGCAAATTGAAGTTGGTCAACTGCTTTATCAATACTATTTATAGAATTATAAGTAGTAGATGTTAATGAGATATTTTTATCCAAGTAAGACCTGTACTCAACCCAATTTGCTTCAGAATATCTATATTGTTTAAAACTATGTCGGGTAAAGTCACCACCCACTGAAAAAAACACTGGAAGGTGATTGGATGATAATGCTGACAGAGTGCGAAGTTCTGACACAGACGTGACATTTTGGCTGAGAAGTAAATCCGGTGTAGAAGGAGTATGTGCGTGATTGTAATGTACCAATTTTGGAGAAGAAGGTCCATACATTTGATAATCATGGAGTACCATATGATCAAACAGTACCGTACCGCGGGAGTTGTTTTGATCACATCGCCAGTACTCATGTTTGGCGTTTAGGTCACCCATGATTAACACTTTTGTCCCTAAATCGAATAATATATCCAAATCACTGGAAGCCAAAGGAAGATTTGGTGAATTATAAGCGGACACGATAATTATATTGCTCTCAGGTGACGTTAAGCGGATTCCTACACATTCAAGGTTATACATGGGAGGAATAAATATTGACGTATTAGGAATATCATTCTTTACTAAGATAGCGACCCCCTGACCAGTACCATTCGATCCCTTATCACTTCGGTAACAAATGTATCCAGGCGTATCTAACGTACAGTTTTCACTCAGTCTTGTTTCACATATTGAGATAATGTCGACACATTATTCGTTGGTTAAATTTAATAATTTAGAAAGTTTAGAACTCTAGGTTGCATTGGTTGTTCCGTTATCAGAGCGGTTGACAACTTTTCTTTCGAAAATATTGAATTTGAAAATGATCCACAAGAAATCACAACAAAATATGGGACCACCATTGACGTGGTATTTTCCAGATATTTTGAAGATAAAGTTGAGCCATCTATCGATGAATAGCAGAACTTTTAATGACTTTTTGAAATATCATGCTTGTCTCTTTAGTTCAGCAACTCGCCTCTAGGTGGCAATGGTTGTTTCGTTATCAGAGCGGTTGACTACTTTTCTTTCGAAATATTGAATTTGAAAATGAATAATGATCCACAAGAATCCACAACAAAATATGGGACCACCATTGACGCGGTATTTTCCAGAAATTTAGAAGATATCAAGTCTCAAACTTATAATTCTTATTTCAGTTACCATAAACCTATAGTTTCAATGATAAATATTCCTGAATAACCTTCATGTATTGTAAGATAATAAAAATATTTTGAACAATATTAACTTCTCATTTATCTAATAAAAGAAAAAAAATGTTTTCTTATCGGTCACCACGCTCAAAAAGTGTAACTTGAATTAATATAACAGAAAAAAACAAAAGAAAAAAATACTGCATAAAAAAAAAAAAAATTAGTCATTATAATTGCTTAAGTTGATATAAAAATGCTATGCAATATCGTTACCGCGGCAGTCCCCGAGTGCCACACGTCTATTTTTTTTTCCGGCCACGACCTTGGGTGTGAGGTGTTGGACTACCCCCGCGACGTGTATGAGGGGTCCGTTAAGGACCAGGCCCGAGTCGACGCGGTGACGGCGCGTTGTGTTCCACACGCGCCTCAAAGAGATGTCAGCAGAAACTGACGGAGTCCGTTACGGCCGATGCCTGTCTGGGTCGCGGATAAATTTGAAAAAAAAGTTAAATCAAAAAATCAAAAAACCCGACTGCTTCAAAAGCGAACTAAAAACTCGTAAACAAGGAAAAAATCATGCTGTGCAGTCGGAGGATACATATTCGCGGGCTGGTTGACCAAAATCTGGTGCATCCTCCGCCTATCCGCCGAATAAATTCAATCGTTCTTTTTTTAGTGTATCTTAAATTCTCCTACCTTTCTTACCTACCTACGTAGTTTAGCAGACCACAAATCATATTGCGTATTTTTGTTATTTGTGAAATTAATTACTTAAGTTTATTATTATTTAGTATAACAAAAATAAAACGAATTAACATTTTGCTCATTCATTCATGCATTAAAATGAATTTCCAGTCATTCTTTGTATCACATCACTAGCACTTTGTATCTGTTGTCATAGGATTATTGCGTAGATACACACAAATTTGTCAATATGTGTGTGTTTTTTGATTGTGTGGTTATTATTTTTTCGTGTGCGTTTGTAGCAATAGGATGCATGTATCTGTGAGTGATTGTCATTTTTTTGTAGTGTGCTGTATGTGTTTTCCTCGCCTCCCGCAGAAAGTGGCAGAAAAATTTGTTCGGTGATTCGCGGCTTGCCGTCTCCATAGGTTAAATGCTCTAAGCTTATTAAGGATAGCGACGAAATAGATAGAGTGACGATTTGTCATGACAACCAAAAAAATTGAATACTTGACTAAAAGCTTTAGTAGCTAGGTAATATTCCAAAAAAAAACTGGTAGTGACAGTTGCAGTGACACTGACACTGACAGCAGGCGGCCCGCGGCAGTCAGAGACTCATCAGATTGTTTACCTTTGGATTGGAGAACTAAAGTTTTGTTTATCAAATTATCATAACCTACGTACTTTAGATCGGCTATTCATTAAACGCTTTGATTAAATTAGTTAACTTTGCCAACTGCCAAGCTTTTCTTATCCAAAGTGTTTACTAGAAAACCTTATCTTCAGTCTTCAACATGACTGGCATTTCTGAAGAATATTTAGATTCAGTAATACGTAAAATAGCGGCTGTGAATCACATCAAAGATTGGAGTTACAACCAAGTAAAGTTTCAAAGTATCGCGCAGAACTACTTTGGAATATTAATACCGTTGGTTTTGTCAGGCAAACGAAAAGAGAAGGAAGTAAAATTAAATCTAGTTTTAAAATTGGCTCCAACCAATGAACAGTATCGAGTAAGCGGCGCAGTAACAGTTATGTTCGCCAGAGAAGTCTTTATGTATTCAGTTGTACTTAAAAAGTACCAAGAACTGCAGGAAAATTTACCTAAAAATTCGCAGTACATCATGCCTCCGAGTTATTTCGTTCAGGAAGAATATTGCAAGGAAGTCATTGCTCTAAAAGATATGTGTGAAGACGGCTACAAGCCTTACACCCATGAAATGTTCCTCGACTTGGATCATACGCTGGTTTCTTTAAAGTCTCTAGCTAAACTACATGCTTTGTCATTTATTCTTAAGAATGAAAACCCCAAGCAGTATATAGAAATAGCGGAGACTTGTATACCTATAACCGAACATACAAACAAAAGGTACATGGAAATAATGACCGATAGATTAGATAAAGCATTGAAGATATTTAACGGCACAAAATATATACCACTGTTACAAAAGTTAAAACAGAATTGCCCTAATTATTTTAGTGCAGCTGTCCATTCAGTACAAAATACATGTATTTGTCATGGAGACATATGGAAAGAAAACATTCTTTACAAATATGAGGTTTGTTTACTTAGGATCTCTTTTATTTTGAGTTAATACACAAGGGGAATGGCGCTTGTTCCTCAGTCCCCTTATTTCAAATTAAGAATACCTACATGTTTGGTTTCCCATTCCCCTTATTTCAAATTAAGAATACATGTTTTGTTTATTGTTTTGGTCATCCCAATATTTACTTTTTTTCCAGGGTAGCAAGCCTGTCTCAGCCTGTATCATAGACTACCAAACAGCCCGAGTATGTAGTCCAGCATATGATACATTGTACCTGATTATAAGCAGCACCAATACAAAATTGAGAAACTGCTATAGTGAGCAACTATTGGACATATATTACAGAACATTTGAAACAGTTTTGAAAGACGCTGGCTTGGAGCCTGATGGGATATATCACAGAAAAATGTTTGATAGTGATTTGCAGGTAGTTTCACCGGCTTGTTTGATAACTGCCAACTGTGCATTATGGTTATCAAATGGTTTGCAAGAGGTGGGTCACGTGAGAAGCAAGCAAGTTTGGAACACCAAAGAAGAAAAGGAAATAGCTTCGAACAAATACAAAGAAATTGTTCAAGAAATTATAGAAGATCTTTCTAATTTTGGTTATTTATCTCTGGATATGGGATAATGTAGCTTCATCATCATCAGCCTATAGTTGTCCACTGCTGGACATGTGCTGCTACCAGCCATCCTGCATCCTATCATTTAGCTATAAGCAAGTTGATGTTCTAAATAATGTTGCCAGAGGTAAAACAAAATATCTGTCTGGAGAAGGAATGTCATGGATCTGATTTATTTATTATATTTTTATTTATCGATAGGCTCGATTTGACCACAAACAAACAAACTTGATTAACAATTCTACAATTTCTTATATTTTATGAAAATCTTCAAAGATGTTTACAAACTTTCAATAAATGTTGTGTACAAATCTCAAGATGACCAAAGGATAAACCAAAATTCATTTGTGATCTATGCTATGTTATGTAGGTACATGTTTACCAAAAAAAATTGAATATTTTATACCAAGCCATATTGTTGAATATTATTTAATATAAATATTTTGTTATTTACTTTGTTTACTGTTTTCTTTGTTTCTCGGTTGCTGAAATGTTATCTAAATATAATGTATTATTTGTTTTTTTACTATTTTTTCGTTAAACTTTGCCCCATACTAGGAATTTCTTACTGTATAGTGTATCGTGGGTGTGTTTACAAACATAAAAACTCACATACACAAACAGCCAGAGTTGAGACAACTATCTGTAGGTTATACAAATATTTGTTCCGTGCGCGAATCGACCCGCGACACGCAGCGCAGCAGTCAATTGCTCAACCACTGCGCCAAACTTGTGCAATGAATTCAAAGTACAGTACATAGGTTGTTTGTCCTGTTATGATATCTTACAGAACAAAAAATAATCGTAACTGTAGAGGTCTGTTTCACATTCACTTGGTTTTAGCATTCAGACTCCACAATTATTGTTATGTATAGTGCTCGCCAAACTTCTGGACCGCCCTGAAGTTGGCTCTCCGATGCGCAAGTCACGAAACGATGCTGGTTTTGTATGAGATTTACTACGGCGCACCTATTGTAGCCAACTTCAGAGCGGCCAAGAAGTTTGGCGAGAACTATACCTATCTAACTACCGATACGTAACAATTGTTTAGGTGGTTGTAGGAAGTAATCCCTAGCTAGAAGGTATCTATTAGGTACGAAAATTCTTTCACTGACAGAAAGCACTAGATATCGTTCGTAGACCTTAGAAACTCGGTTTCTGCGGGATAGGAGCTATACGGCCACAGGAGCTACACCGCGGGTAAAGCTACCGCGGGTACCTAATAACTCAAATAGTAGATTAGTAGTTAGTGCCAAATATTAACTACTAGAGGAATTGATATTGATGACCCAGACAGTTCCTGATTAACGATTGGTAAATCTAGAATGTTCCTAAATTATTTCGTTCTGGCAACTACAAAGAAAATTTACATGAAACAGCACCGTTTCATGCGCATCGGAAAGCCAACTTCAGGATGGCCCAGAAGTTTGGCGCGAACTATAGGTACCTATAGTCGTGATAATCTAAGAACAACATACTCCCGGGATAAAAAACCTTTTAAAAATCCCGGGAGATCTCGATATCTTACGTGCTTTTCCTGACTATATCCGTCCAGCCGTTTGAGCGTGAAGAATTAACAAATATACAAACACACTACACACTCACAAACATTCGCCTTTTTAATAATAGTGTGAAGTGTTCATTGATCTGTGATATTTTAGATTTCAATTTTAGGTAGCTACATAGGTATTTAAGTTAACTACCTACCGTAGCTCATGGATTGTGCGAAGTTAGTTTAAGTAGTTCCCAGACGTTGCACCTCACACAATAGCGGCGGTACTCGCATTCTGTACTTAGTTGACGGAGAACAAACTTCCTTTATCAGTCATTTTAATTGTTGGCTCTTAGGTTGTTTCGGGATAAAGACGCCTTTACTGTGTGCCGTCCGATAAAGACTCCAAAGCTGAGAGAGTTTTCCTCAGAGATGCAAGAAATATGTTTACTTAGGTAGGTACTTCACACCAAAACCAAACATTATTTCAGCGATACCGAAGTAGTTAGTTACCTTCATCCCAAACATGATTGACTTTTGATTTGAAAAATTATCGCTAGTAAAATTTCAGTTTGCTTGGTATTGCAGTAGGTAGGTACATATTTCCTAACTTTCTTGGTTTATGTAATTTTGCCAGATGATTCGGTTGTGATTGTGGCATCCTCGGGCATAGGCCCCATAATGCAATAATTTTTTTTTTTGTTTTCTGAGGAAACCTTTAAATGGCGCCTGGAATATTGGAAAAAAGACCAGGGAATGTGGGATTTGTATCTCACAAAAACCAACCCAGTGATTACCACTTAGAAATGGTCCCGTGACCCACCGCACTATTCCCAAACCACTGCAACGCCTGAAAGCCAGAATCAACAGTGGCGACCACCAGAAAAGCGCCGAGCCAATGAAGCTCGATGAAGTCCAGGCGAATAAATTTAGCTGTCTTGGAACCCGCAACGAAATTAATCAGAAAAGAATGAAGGAAGAGTAGGAAAACAAAAACATAATTACCAATTCCCTCCATATCAAGCAGGAGAGAAGGTCATTAGGCACAAAGGGGCGTTTCCAACTGGAATAAGCCAAGTTGCCTAGCACCACGATAAAAATTAACATTAATATTAATGGGTCCTAACATTGTCAGCTTTTATATTTGATTCCAGTTATAGCTGGTATGGCAAAAACGCTTGAACGCACGGACATTTGTTCTAGTTTACTTATGGTCTGTATAATAAATAACTCCGGATGGAGCCTGTATACGTACATTATCCAACATAATATTGCGTTCATTCTGCCAAATAATACACTCCCATAAGATATGATGTGCAGATTGTACATATTCACAGTCAGATGTAGGTAGAACATTGACATAAAGTCGACGCAACAAGCTTGAAGGAAAACCATTTACATTTAGTTACCCTGTCCACCTCTAGCCAGGTCCTGGCCATCCGCTCATGAAAGGATGGAAAGAATTGGTGAAGGTGTCCCACCTACATTGCCATTCTTGTTTCAGATAAAAGTTCCTCCCAGACGTCAGTCTGTGGTTTAAATATTCTAGAGAAATGAATACAGTCACTCTGCGTTAAAAATTCCGCGTCCATGGTCTCACTTGCGGAATAGTACAATGCAGCACGTCACTGCACTTCAACTTCGACTGGAAGTACTTACGCCTGCAAGTACCGGTAAAGCCTCCGTACAATCCGTCATGTACGCTTTGCATAATAATATCAAAGCTAAACGCTAACTTTGAAGTAATTTACGTCGTACCGCCCCTATGCCCCTATCAGTCAGTTATATTATTGACCGATGGAAAGTTCAAAAACTACATCAAACGTGTCCTTGTTAAAAAAGCATAATAAAAAATCAAGGACTACGTTGAAGATAAAAAATTTGGCTTTAGCTCCTTCTGCGCATGCGGCTTCCCTGGTAACTCATAAACGGCACAAATATGTGGTTGTCTCTAACTATTCTCAATCTCATTAATTCTTTGTTTTTTTCCTTCTTTTGATTATTCTTTTTACAATAGTTTTCAATCATCTTCATAGCCCTTTGCTAAGAATAGTTCCAGCACTGATAACAATATTTGTGCCACATGTTAGATTTAGTCTTTTTTTTATTTTTTATTTTACTTTTGTATAGATTCCTTTACTGATTGTTTTGTAAATGTGTGAACATTGTAGGCCTTCTAGATGCTTGTTAACTTTTTAACTTGTTTTATTTTCTTTTGTTTAAATAATATGTAATCTTTTTTTTTTTGTTTTCTTACGACTTATTGTCGGGCCTACGTTGTCCCCACATATCTAAGTACTAATGCTGTAACAAGGAAATATTGTAAAACCAAACCATTTTTTTAAAAGAGTAACCATGGAGTTTCTTGCCGGTTCTTCTCCATAGGAAACAACCAACCCGAACCGTGCACCTTTTGTCGACGTTTTATAAGTGCCCATGTAGGACTATATGAAATAAAAAAAATTGATTTGGATTTTGATTTTATGGTGGCCTTATCGGACCAAACAGGCGCCCCATAGCACATACAACCCAAGTAGGTAGCCACATAAATTGTCTTTAAAGTTAAAAACCGGCCAAGTGCGAGTTGGACTCGCGCACGAAGGGTTCCGTACTTGCTAAATTGTGGTTTACGATTTATGACGTATTAAAAAAAAACTACTTACTAGATCTCGTTCAAACCAATTTTCGTTGGTAGTTTACATGGTAATGTACATCATATATTTTTTTTAGTTTTATCATTCTCTTATTTTAGAAGTTACAGGGGGGGGGGGACACATTTTACCACTTTGGAAGGGTCTCTCGCGCAAACTATTCAGTTTAGAAAAAAATGATATTAGAAACCTCAATATCATTTTTGAAGACCTATTTATAGATACCCCACACGTATGGGTTTGATGAAAAAAAAAATTTTTCGGTATCCGTTTCAAGTATGGGAACCCCCAAAATTCATTGTTTTTTTTTCTATTTTTGTTTGAAAATCTTATAGCGGTTCACAGAATACATCTACTTACCAAGTTTCAACAGCATAGTTCTTATAGTTTCAGAAAAAAGTGGCTGTGACATACGGACGGACAGACAGACAGACAGACATGACGAATCTATAAGGGTTCCGTTTTTTGCCATTTGGCTACGGAACCCTAAAAAGACAGACCCCACGTAGATTTAGTTATTCTCGTTAAAGCATAGAATTCTTTTTGCTTCTCACCGACTATTTTAATAATATGATCTATGAATGCAAAATGCCTCTCTAACACCAGACCAAGCTAGCGTACGGATTGCTTCCTTTTTAAGGGAACGTTATTAAATCCCGTATGATCCTGTGACCGTGAAAGACTACCCTGGAAGTCTTAGAACTCACTCTGTGCAACGCCTATCACGGCATATCCCCGGGGAAGACTGTAAAGGGGAGACCCCTTTGGGTATGTGCCCGGGTCTCCCCTAAGCCTCACTGTGGACGGCAGCACGTCATCGCTGTGCCACCTTCTTTTCTGGTATCACTCAATGAGCAGTCAGATCGCAATCTTTGTACCTGCGGCCCCGAAGTCCTAAGTAAAAGTGCCTACTTTCACGGAAATATAGAACACACACAACACTGAATTTGGAGGTCTTCATCCAAAACAATGCAGAGGCCCTAATAATACATAGAACGCGTAATTTCTGTTATTACAGGAGTTTAAGGCCTTGGCCAAACGCAGCTAACTTAAATTGTTTGGTGCAGCCCAGTGGCTAACTAAGATGGCGCGTACAAAGGGCGCCAAGCGTCAACATTGAAATAAATTCTCTTCCTCCTTGAGTGACTGCCCGACGTCGAGCAGACTATTTAGTTTTATTAAGTAGCTCGCCGCGACTTGCGACAGATGGAAGAAACGTTATTAGTTCCTTGGACTTCCACAGCGAAAATATTATTATAATTGTTCGCGACGATACGTCACCATTTAGATAGGTAGTCGTATGTAAAATGTAAATAGTATTGACAGACACACGTCTGCTCACCCCAGAGCGCCATCGCATACTAAGCGATGTCGGTAGGTGAAAAAACCTTTCTCATTCATTCTCATTCTTATTCTTTATTGTACACAAAAAACATAAAGACACAGATACAATAGGACAGCTTATGTACAAAGGCGAGCCTTTGTACATAAGCTGTCCTATTGTATCTGTGTCTTTATTATTGTTGTGTTTGTTATTGTTATTGTTGTTGTTGTTGTTGTGTTGTGTTATTATTATTTTTTATTTTATTGTATTTGTCTTTTTAGGGTTCCGTAGCCAAATGGCAAAAAACGGAACCCTTATAGATTCGTCATGTCTGTCTGTCTGTCTGTCTATGTACAAAGGCGAGCCTTTGTACATAAGCTGTCCTATTGTATCTGTGTCTTTATTATTGTTGTGTTTGTTATTGTTATTGTTGTTGTTGTTGTTGTGTTGTGTTATTATTATTTTTTATTTTATTGTATTTGTCTTTTTAGGGTTCCGTAGCCAAATGGCAAAAAACGGAACCCTTATAGATTCGTCATGTCTGTCTGTCTGTCTGTCTGTCTGTCTGTCTGTCCGGGAACATTATTCCGGGACGAAACGTAGCCTATATGCTATTCCAGACTGTAATCTATCTCTGTGCCAATTTCATCTAGATTCGTTTAGCCGTTCTGGCGTGATCCATCCAACAACGACGTTCCACATTTATATTATTAAACAAGACAATGCCAAGAAGAACCAGCTAACTTTAGCGTGCCATTTAATTATCTTTTGATCATTATGATTGAAATCCTCTAACAAACCTTTTGACAAATTTGGTCAAAAGGGAGAAAATAAATTAAATTCTCATAACCGACGACAACTTCCTTCAATTTACAGCTTTTTTCCTATTCTCGGATTAACGAAGAAACCAAATAAAGTCCAATAAAAGTTTATTATTGTACGGGACGGACGTGATCGTCCAAGACCGACAGGCAATCAGGAGGTTGTAAGGCTCCTGCTTGAACGCGTTGACGCCCCTTGCACCTATTGTTCAGTTGTCATCTGGTAACTATGGACCTTGGAGACACTTGAAGGCTACCAAGTAGGTTGAGGTGAAAACGTGATGTCCAGGTTAAATAAAAAACTATTTGTTCATGGCCAGAAGCGACGTTCCTTCATGGTCCTCGATGCGCAATGATGCGTGGAAATACTTTAAGTGAAATAATGGCTACGAAATGTTCACGCGCCTGCGCACTATTAAAGAGGCAAACTCGACCGCGACGAGGACCACAACATTCCGACCGCAAAACTTTTATTTTCAAAATAATATACGCTAAGACTCGTAGCTTCAAACTGACAGGAACTACCCTTCCACTGGACCGATTCTGGTGAAACTTGTACTTTTGGATTCCCTCCGGTCTTTGATCCAGGTCCCTAGCCCCTACCATCAGGGAGTTCTCGTAAGGAGAACATCAAAGGAAGGGATTTCCCACCAGTTTGAAGCTTTACAATCGAGTTTCTCCTAAAACTAGATACGTTAGCTATAGGGTACCAGCGAGGGACTCGGAGCCCTCCCACTGGGCCGTCGCCACACACAAGTGTCAAGGTTGTATTTGAAACCTTCAGGCGTACAGCCGCGAAATGGTGCGAGAAGCTAGCTTATGCCCCTGATTTTGGCATACAAACTCGATTCCTACTCAGACTGCTGGGTGGATTTTCGAGTAACATTCACCCCCGGGTAGCCCTCGTGATGGGCTATCCCAAGGTAGAAGTCCGGTGGCTACATGTCCAACCCCCGATTAGTTAGCCTTTGTTACAAGTTTGTTTACATAGCAAATCCATGTAACCTCGCACCATGTCGGGTCGCTTAACTCCTCAACCACCAGAGCTAAGCTCCTTGCGTAAGTGTGGTTGGGTAGCTGGAAGACCAGGCTGTCTAATGGCGGTACCCTGATGGGTGTACCACCAGCCTTTCTGCAGCTTAAGGTGCCGGGAAGCGGCCGAATACGAAATCTTACGTCGTCTCACAGTTTCAATGTGTCTGTGTGCGTTATATACACCTATATACTAGCTCTGTGTCATGACTGAATCTAGGCGCCTGCCTGAGGGTCCACGAAGGTAATGCTTCAGACAGCATATCTATGGTCTGACCAGGCACCAAGTGTCCCTGGATGTAGTGACTCGTCGGCAGACGTATAGAAACGTCCATGCCGGCATACACAGACACATCACTTCAAGCAAGTGATGTCTATGTACTAGAATTACATAGGTGCTGTCTATTTATAGGGCCTAGATAAAATTCTAGGTCACCTAGAAGCGCTAAAATGGCTTGTATCGACTTTTCTAAACACTTACTTGAGTAAAATGTATGTATTTTTCCCTTTTTAGAGTGAAAATGTATTAAGACTGGCCATGTACTGCTATTATGTATAGTTTCTCAGTCATGGCGTCCAGCCATCCTATCTAGAACACCTAGATGGTGTTTCCTATCAAAACAATTATGTGTAAGGAAGCAATCTGATTGGTTGGTGAATAGAATACCTATAGCACCACCTGATACCCTGCTCAAAACGGGGGGTCTAAAATAAGTAAACAAAATATTTTTATTTCCTTAAACCTATACATCTATCATATAACTAAGGTACCTTATGTATAATTCTAACACATAAGCGCTATATGCACACTATAAACTATGTAAAAGCCCCTAAAACATGATTTTAAAGTTATCAAAATTCTACAATAACTGGTTTTAGTATAAATATAAGGCGCCGCCATCTGACGGGTCTTGCCTGGCTGGAGGCTTAGCTTAGTCTCCACAGGATAGTCCGGTTAAGCAGAAGCCAATCACTTTGATTGAATCTGCGAGACGCCACTTCTGACGGGTCATTGTGAACTAATCAGCCATGGGCAGCGGTTGTCTTTACGGAGTTAAATACTTGTTTCTTTCCGTATTAACACAATCAGTATGCATATTAATGCTTCTTATTTATTGTTATTAAACTATATGACTCTATTACATACTGATAGACACATAAAATATAATTTTAGTGTCTCAAAAACATGAACAAAAATTAGTTACGAGCTTTACTATAAAAGGTAAACAAAGCTTACAAACACACAAAAAACAATACAAAAGAAAAAAAACCGGCCAAGTGCGAGTCGGACTCGCGCACGAAGGGTTCCGTACTTGGTAAATTGCGGTTTACGATTTATGACGTATTAAAAAAAAACTACTTACTAGATCTCGTTCAAACCAATTTTCGCTGGTAGTTTACATGGTAATGTACATCATATATTTTTTTAAGTTTTATCATTCTCTTATTTTAGAAGTTACAGGGGGGGGACACACATTTTACCACTTTGGAAGAGTCTCTCGCGCAAACTATTCAGTTTAGAAAAAAATGATATTAGAAACCTCAATATCATTTTTGAAGACCTATCCATAGATACCCCACACGTATGGGTTTGAAGAAAAAAAATATTTTTATTTTTAGTTCAAGTATGGGAACCCCCAAAATTTATTGTTTTATTTTTATTTTTGTGTGAAAATCTTAATGCGGTTCACAGAATACATCTACTTACCAAGTTTCAACAGCATAGTTCTTATAGTTTCCGAATAAAGTGGCTGTGACATACGGACGGACAGACAGACAGACAGACAGACAGACAGACAGACATGACGAATCTATAAGGGTTCCGTTTTTTGCCATTTGGCTACGGAACCCTAAAAAGACAAATACAATAAAATAAAAAATAATAATAACACAACACAACAACAACAACAAAGGCTCGCCTTTAACATAAGCTGTCCTATTGTATCTGTGTCTTTATTATTGTTGTGTTTGTTATTGTTATTGTTGTTGTTGTTGTTGTGTTGTGTTATTATTATTTTTTATTTTATTGTATTTGTCTTTTTAGGGTTCCGTAGCCAAATGGCAAAAAACGGAACCCTTATAGATTCGTCATGTCTGTCTGTCTGTCTGTCTGTCTGTCTGTCTGTCCGTCCGTATGTCACAGCCACTTTATTCGGAAACTATAAGAACTATGCTGTTGAAACTTGGTAAGTAGATGTATTCTGTGAACCGCATTAAGATTTTCACACAAAAATAAAAATAAAACAATAAATTTTGGGGGTTCCCATACTTGAACTAAAAATAAAAATATTTTTTTTCTTCAAACCCATACGTGTGGGGTATCTATGGATAGGTCTTCAAAAATGATATTGAGGTTTCTAATATCATTTTTTTCTAAACTGAATAGTTTGCGCGAGAGACTCTTCCAAAGTGGTAAAATGTGTGTCCCCCCCCTGTAACTTCTAAAATAAGAGAATGATAAAACTTAAAAAAATATATGATGTACATTACCATGTAAACTACCAGCGAAAATTGGTTTGAACGAGATCTAGTAAGTAGTTTTTTTTTAATACGTCATAAATCGTAAACCGCAATTTACCAAGTACGGAACCCTTCGTGCGCGAGTCCGACTCGCACTTGGCCGGTTTTTTTTCTTTTGTATTGTTTTTTGTGTGTTTGTAAGCTTTGTTTACCTTTTATAGTAAAGCTCGTAACTAATTTTTGTTCATGTTTTTGAGACACTAAAATTATATTTTATGTGTCTATCAGTATGTAATAGAGTCATATAGTTTAATAACAATAAATAAGAAGCATTAATATGCATACTGATTGTGTTATTACGGAAAGAAACAAGTATTTAACTCCGTAAAGACAACCGCTGCCCATGGCTGATTAGTTCACAATGACCCGTCAGAAGTGGCGTCTCGCAGATTCAATCAAAGTGATTGGCTTCTGCTTAACCGGACTATCCTGTGGAGACTAAGCTAAGCCTCCAGCCAGGCAAGACCCGTCAGATGGCGGCGCCTTATATTTATACTAAAACCAGTTATTGTAGAATTTTGATAACTTTAAAATCATGTTTTAGGGGCTTTTACATAGTTTATAGTGTGCATATAGCGCTTATGTGTTAGAATTATACATAAGGTACCTTAGTTATATGATAGATGTATAGGTTTAAGGAAATAAAAATATTTTGTTTACTTATTTTAGACCCCCCGTTTTGAGCAGGGTATCAGGTGGTGCTATAGGTATTCTATTCACCAACCAATCAGATTGCTTCCTTACACATAATTGTTTTGATAGGAAACACCATCTAGGTGTTCTAGATAGGATGGCTGGACGCCATGACTGAGAAACTATACATAATAGCAGTACATGGCCAGTCTTAATACATTTTCACTCTAAAAAGGGAAAAATACATACATTTTACTCAAGTAAGTGTTTAGAAAAGTCGATACAAGCCATTTTAGCGCTTCTAGGTGACCTAGAATTTTATCTAGGCCCTATAAATAGACAGCACCTATGTAATTCTAGTACATAGACATCACTTGCTTGAAGTGATGTGTCTGTGTATGCCGGCATGGACGTTTCTATACGTCTGCCGACGAGTCACTACATCCAGGGACACTTGGTGCCTGGTCAGACCATAGATATGCTGTCTGAAGCATTACCTTCGTGGACCCTCAGGCAGGCGCCTAGATTCAGTCATGACACAGAGCTAGTATATAGGTGTATATAACGCACACAGACACATTGAAACTGTGAGACGACGTAAGATTTCGTATTCGGCCGCTTCCCGGCACCTTAAGCTGCAGAAAGGCTGGTGGTACACCCATCAGGGTACCGCCATTAGACAGCCTGGTCTTCCAGCTACCCAACCACACTTACGCAAGGAGCTTAGCTCTGGTGGTTGAGGAGTTAAGCGACCCGACATGGTGCGAGGTTACATGGATTTGCTATGTAAACAAACTTGTAACAAAGGCTAACTAATCGGGGGTTGGACATGTAGCCACCGGACTTCTACCTTGGGATAGCCCATCACGAGGGCTACCCGGGGGTGAATGTTACTCGAAAATCCACCCAGCAGTCTGAGTAGGAATCGAGTTTGTATGCCAAAATCAGGGGCATAAGCTAGCTTCTCGCACCATTTCGCGGCTGTACGCCTGAAGGTTTCAAATACAACCTTGACACTTGTGTGTGGCGACGGCCCAGTGGGAGGGCTCCGAGTCCCTCGCTGGTACCCTATAGCTAACGTATCTAGTTTTAGGAGAAACTCGATTGTAAAGCTTCAAACTGGTGGGAAATCCCTTCCTTTGATGTTCTCCTTACGAGAACTCCCTGATGGTAGGGGCTAGGGACCTGGATCAAAGACCGGAGGGAATCCAAAAGTACAAGTTTCACCAGAATCGGTCCAGTGGAAGGGTAGTTCCTGTCAGTTTGAAGCTACGAGTCTTAGCGTATATTATTTTGAAAATAAAAGTTTTGCGGTCGGAATGTTGTGGTCCTCGTCGCGGTCGAGTTTGCCTCTTTAATAGTGCGCAGGCGCGTGAACATTTCGTAGCCATTATTTCACTTAAAGTATTTCCACGCATCGAGGACCATGAAGGAACGTCGCTTCTGGCCATGAACAAATAGTTTTTTATTTAACCTGGACATCACGTTTTCACCTCAACCTACTTGGTAGCCTTCAAGTGTCTCCAAGGTCCATAGTTACCAGATGACAACTGAACAATAGGTGCAAGGGGCGTCAACGCGTTCAAGCAGGAGCCTTACAACCTCCTGATTGCCTGTCGGTCTTGGACGATCACGTCCGTCCCGTACAATAATAAACTTTTATTGGACTTTATTTGGTTTCTTCGTTAATCCGAGAATAGGAAAAAAGCTGTAAATTGAAGGAAGTTGTCGTCGGTTATGAGAATTTAATTTATTTTCTCCCTTTTGACCAAATTTGTCAAAAGGTTTGTTAGAGGATTTCAATCATAATGATCAAAAGATAATTAAATGGCACGCTAAAGTTAGCTGGTTCTTCTTGGCATTGTCTTGTTTAATAATATAAATGTGGAACGTCGTTGTTGGATGGATCACGCCAGAACGGCTAAACGAATCTAGATGAAATTGGCACAGAGATAGATTACAGTCTGGAATAGCATATAGGCTACGTTTCGTCCCGGAATAATGTTCCCTTGGCATAAGAAAACACTTTTCAGGCGGGCGAAGCCGCTAGCAGAAGCTAGTTTATTTATAAGACCATACATTTTTATGTAAGTTATTTAAGAGTTGTTTACTATATCTCAGCCCAGCGTTAGCGGCCGCGACTTACAAGTTGTAGGACGACCTAGAACTTGTAAGTCGCGACCCTCGTGGGTTCGAGCCCAGGCAGGCGCTTTACTTTGTGTAAATTATTTCTTCACCACTGCTCTCAAAACGGTGAAGGAAAACATCGTGAGGAAACCAGCATGTCCTAGAGCCAAAAATTCGAAGACATGTGACATCCACCAACCCGCACTGGGCCCGCGTGGTGGATTACGGCCCATTCCCTCTCACAGAGAGGAGGCCTGTGTCCCAGCAGTGGGAACATTAATAGGCTGATGATGTGATGTGTGTACTATATCTCGAGCTGGGCAAAATACATGCTATGCTTTAATTAAAATACAAATTACAAAATACTATCTAGCATGTATTTAAATTACAAAATACTATCTAGCATGTATTTAAAATACGAAATACTAAATATTTTTAAGTCCTGTAGTTTACATAAATACAAAATACAGTATTTTAACTATAAAATAAAAATACTAAGTGCAAATTACAGTTAGGTGTTAGGTTATGTAAATAGAATAGAACTAATCCAGCCCAGTGTGACGCTATTGACCACTGTGAAATACTTCGGGCAACTGCTTGACGGTTATTGTAGGACTTTTGTATGTGATCAAATCGCGCCGAAAACTTTGCTTGCGTGATGCAGGATTTGTGATTAGTTCGTAAGTGGTGGCGTTGGTGCCGCTACATCACTCCCCACCGGCGGTCGATAGCAAGTTGAGTCGTTCGTTCATCTTGTGATGCGTGCCAGGCTGGTTGTGTTGTGCATGGAAGGTTAGTTCCCGTGGTTGGAAGTAGAAGAGTTCGTGTTGAGTCGGAACTGTATGCGGTTGTGCCCTAGTGAGTCGGGCCGATGATATCCCAGTGAGTAAGGACAGTCCAGCTGGCTCCAGTGGGTCCGAGCGGTGATGAAAGAAGCTGAGGGTGATGACCAGGAGTGCGCTTCCCCGGCATGCTGGGGGTCAGGATACCCCCGTAGATGCTGTGGGTACTGGCTGGCTGTGAGACTCGCTGCTCGAAAGCTTGAGGAAGTGATGATGACGTCACGATGAAGTAGCTCTGCACGAAGGCTGCGCTGACGTTAATGTTCGAGGGGTATGCACTAGTTTGGAGGTATGAGGCAAAGGGTGTAAATTCCCACAAACATCCATGGAAAAGGGAGAATCCTCCAACTAGTTTTCTCAGACACAACACCCTCTGGTCAGGGCAACTGCCCAACGGTTATTATCAGACTGTTGTATGTGTTCAAACCGCGCCGAAAACTTTGCTTGCGCGATGCAGGATTTGTTTAACGTCATGTAAGTGGCGGCGTTGGTGCCGCTACAGTTTTATTCAAATAATTAACTCTCCAATTTATTTGACTATTTGTGAGGCTAACAACTGAAGAAAAATGGTATTTTACCGAAATTGCTTACCGCAGTGTCTCCAGGCGAATGTATAAGATCAGTGTGTGTTACCAGTAATTACATTCGATACCAAAATGTGGTCGTTCACAAAGGGCCACATCAGAGGGCTTAAAGTCACCCAAAGGGCAATGGAGAGGTCCATGCTCGGAGTTTCCTTGCGCGATCGAATCTGAAATGATGACATCCGCAAGTGAACCAAGGTTACCGACATAGGTCGAAGAATTGCCAAACTTAAGTGGCAGTGGGCAGTACACATTGCTCGCAGAACGGATGGTTATAGGGCCGAAAAGTTCTAGAGTGGCAACCGCAAACCGGAAGACGTTGCGTCGGAAAGCCTCCCACTAGGTGGACCGATGACCTGGTGATGGTTGCGGGGATTCGCTGGATGCGAGACGCTCTGGACCGGTCAATGTGGCGACGCTTGGGGGAGGCCTATGTTCAGCAGTAGACGTCTTTCGGCTGAAATGGTGATGATGACCGAGTTTTGCAACCACAGGTTAGCCTATTTAACTATTGGTTGAGTTAACTACAGATAAAAAACTGGGCCTCAAACAATAAGAGCGCCTAACTCAAGTGTAACGGTTGCCTTCCGCTGCAGATATCATTTTATTTTAAAGTTAATTAATTTTCATGATACTGTTGATTCGTATCTCCTAATTGTGGGAAGATACAGTTTGTATAACTTATTTGTATTTATATTTTAATTATCGTTTGTTAATTCTGTTGGATTCGGCCTTCATACTAACGGGCATGGTTGAATTTTAGGGTTTTAACTTTTAACTGGTCAGCTGACCTTTGCAGCCTAATTAACGGGTTATGTGATATCCTAAGGTCGAACGGGTTGCCAGGTTGTAAACACTGTTTACCTCGGCGGGACTACATGGCGTTATTTTGTCACATAAGCGTCATTAGGCAAATTCAGATATTTAAATCGCCACCACTGCACATTAGATGCAGATTTCAGTGCCATTATGTCGTAAAAAACGCAAGAGAAACAAAAATAAAACTGGCTACCATGAGACATATTTTAAAATACTTCTTAAGCTTTTGTAGTGTCAAATGACGACAAAGCGTTGGCTGGCACCTCGCCAGGGAGCTGGAGTTACTCGTGCGTTAAGACTGCACACACGACCTCAATGTGGGGGTCAGGTACGCTGGTTACACTAGTACTAGATAACGGAGGCTTTTATCAGTTTGAACCCATGCTTGAACTTTCGATGTATGTTTTAAATTCCTTGGAATTCTTGCGGTTTGAACATGTTTTTATTCCGTAGTCAACAAGGAACCCTTATAGTTTCGCCATGTCCAGACGGACATGGCCGTCCGTCTGATATAATTTGGCATAGAAATACATAATATGTACACATAAAGTGGGGATGTTTTTTTTTTCTCGTCTATCCCCATGGTGGGGGTATCGTTAGGTAGGCTATGCAAAAATATTACTGGTTTGTCAATACCATTTTTAGATTCAGGGACCCGTTTGCGTAAAATTATGCTTTATATTGCTAATTTTTGTTAGACAAGTGTCCTCCCCCATGCACGCTAAATGGTTGCTTTTGGATATTTGGAAAAGTTCACGGCAATAGATTATATAAAGTTAAAAGGAAAACTATCGCAGCTAAATAGGCTTTATAAGTTTACGAGTAATAGTCGACCAACTTATAAAATGTAATTAAAAAAGTAAAAAAATATTTTCGTTAGAGCGATGTTCGGTGCTTTCATTGAATAAGAACTTCAGTATTTTCACCTAATTATGTTGGTGAATGTAGCTGTTTGTATCGAACCCTCGGTGCGCGAGTCCGACTCGCACTTGGTAGGTTTTATTAATAATTATCTTTATCTTCTTCCCATTGCTAGATTCTAGACTGGCGAGAAATGATCTAATTTCAAAATTCGCCTTTTTTGTTTACTTCCATGGATGGCATTGTAACAATCAAAAAGGTAGATCCTATGGTGTGTGTGGGACCATTGGTCAACCTAGGATTTGTGTTTAAGATTTGTTATCAAATGTGATGAAGTTAAGACGACCCTTTTCATTTGGTTGGTATTCATGGTTGAGTACGATATACTTTAAATTCAGATAAGTTAAGAGTGTTGTAATAGTGTTGCTAAAATATTTCGTATCCTATTCTGCTGTAAACCTTTAACCCCGCTTTTCACTGTTCGTACACTAAACATCTTTTAACGGGTATTTAGATACTTAAAGAACAAACGTGCTGCGAATAAGTGTAGCAGATTTCCATGTTTATAATCTGAAAAAAATCTTTTTATATTCTAGAGCTACAGAATGTTTAGACTGTAATTTCAGTAATAGTGCCGTGTGTCTCTTCGCAACGTAAGGCAAATTAGTGCTGCCACACATGAAACGCTTGGATAACTTTAAATGTCGCATTTAAGTTAAGCACAGAACGTGCATAGCGCGCAAAAGCAACGTAATTATAACTCCTATCTATGAGTATTAAGTTGGACATTTAGACTAATCGAGTTGAGCCAGTGGGGGACGTTTTATCTGGAAACGGGGAACACTTCCAATGTGCGGATGTGCCACAAGTTTCAGATTAAAAAACTTTCTTGGAATTAGTTTGGGTACCTATGCAACCTACACACGCTGGGTCAGCGTTTAGCGCTTCCCTCTGCTATTATTTTTAACCGACTTCAAAAAGGAGGATTTTCTCAATTTGACCGTATGTTTTTACGCAACTGCAAGAATAGAATAGAATAACATTTATTTGCATATAAAAACATGGTAAGAAGATCGTACAAAATTAAATACATAGCATACATATTTTTGCCGAACATGGAGCTTAACAAGGAAAGGGTTATGTTTTTCACGCGTATCTTGTATGTATGTTTTCTAGACTCCGTGCTGGTACTGAGAAATTTTAGACGGCGAAACTCAATAACGCTGCCCGTCTTAGGAATCGAACCCAGAACCTCACGCTCCTGTCTGGATAAAGAGAGTCACCGCTGCCCTGGCACTAGCAACTAAAGGAAAACGGGCGGGTTTTAGCCACTAAAAGTCTGACACGTCCGCCCGCACCCATAGTGGGAGAAGTCATTGGAATTCCCAGATTACCCACCCCAAAAAAAAGGACCTCACGCTCAGCCGTACCGTTTGCTACCAATAAACCAACAGGCAGTCTTCATTACAGTTAGTCATTTAGGATCTTTAATTAAAAACCAATTCGTCACTCACCGACCCATCCAAAACATGAACACTTCAACCCCAGATCGATTGGCCTTCCATAGCCATCAGCCACGAGCCCCGAGTCCTCCCCGAACTACAATAATAGTAGGTAATTACGTACCGAGTCGTCGTATGCGGTTAGTATTGAGTTCCGCAGATTGTATCTGCATTTTAGATTGGCTGCCGTGCTCGGAGCGTCGCGAGGCAGCTTAGCACTTCTATACTGTTCTATTTTCATTATTTTACAAATAGTTTCTCTCTGTCTGCAGCGCTAATTCAATGTCTTTTAACGTTTCCATTGGACGTGTTGTAATTAGAGAGGAAGGAATAAATATTATGTAAAATTACCTAAGCCTTTATTTTGTAGATCAATTAGATGTACCTATTCTTAATTGAGTACCGGCCGGTGTTTGAGAACACAATTTTGCGATGATTTTACTTCAGAGATATTGCCTCATTTCCTCCTCATTTTTTGCATTTATACTTTCAGAAACATTTCCAACATTATTCTAAATAAATACAATGACAAAAAATAACACTACCGATATAATAAAACGTAATTACACGAGACAGTATGAGAAATCCAGCGAATTGTAAAACAAAGCTGTGGTGTTGAGATAGCGCGGGCCGAGGCGAGGTCGCCGACTGATACTTATTACTAAAATCTTATAAGCTCGCCTGCCCGCCCCTCTCAGGATATACCGCGATATATTTCGCCCGAGCTCTCGCTAGCACACGATCCACGAACAAATTGAGAATTTCAATTTGAGGAAATATTACACATACATTTTACGTGGAGTTGCTACCGGTAGTTGATCTCGGGCACGTTTCGGGTAGTTTGTCTTCGTTAGTTCAATCTTAGCGGATATTAGCGGTGTTTTATACAGAGTTAGGATATCTAACACTGACGTGTACAGCTTGAATACATGTTGAAGTAGGAAGTAGGTACTGTAAAGGTTGTAGGAACCCTATAGAATGCAAGCAGGCAGAAAATTGTTATTTATTTATTTGTTTACCCTCGCACTGGAACTCGTTACAGCAATTACACCAATGGAGCTCAAACTTATAAATACACTATATAAGTCCAGGTTTCCTCACGATATTTTCCTTCACCGTTGTCAGCGATGTCCAAGATAAACTTAGAAAGTACATATGACTTTAAAAAGTCACATTGGTACTTGCCCGGATTTGAACCCACGACCTCAAGCACGAGAGGCGAGGTCTTAGCCACCGGGCCACCACGACATTAGCATATAGTACACATAGTTATGGCAGGATTAGATCACTCATTCGAATAAAGAAGTAGTTGTTATTATACAAGCAGACGTAGGTTGACAAGTGAGTTTTATATGTTACGTAAAAGTCGGTCATCTATCCACAAGGTTGACCGATGTCCTGGTGAAGATCACAGGAATCTGCTAGAGACCGGACGGAGGTGCACAGGACCGACCGATGCATGTAGAGACACTTGAGGGAGGTTACCACCAGTAGTGAACATCTTACGGCTGAAACGATAATGATGATGCAAAAGTAACTCCTATCCCAGCTCTAATACGCTTATTATTTACTAAATTCGACCTCGGAGAGGCACATCTCACAGTACTGCTTCAAAGAACACTGCAAAATGTCGACGAAACTTTACATCGGAACGAAAGGGCCTGTCGAGCTCTACAGGATGGACCGATGTTTTAGAAACCTGTTGACGAATAGTATTTGCCTGAATGATTGATGGTACCGTGGGGATAGTGACTGGGAGTAAATGGGTTCTGCATTACGGGTCGCTGGGTCCTCCGATACTAGACAAGTTTTTAGGGCGAAACTGGTTATTTGTGGTTTATGGTGTTAACGCGGTAGACGTAGAAAGAGACAGCGGGATGAGCTAGACTCCCTTTCAATGGACTGACCCCAGTCGCAGTAGATTGACCTATGTCCTGCAATAGGATAGTACAGGCTCAAAATAATTATCATCGCATTTGAAGTGTCTAACGGGCCTCTGTGAGTTGGCTTACGCCCCTCGTACGCCTTCCAAAGGTCCGGGTTCAGAGATAATGACAAATAAATGTGCAATATAATAATTGTTGTTTTTTTATTCGGGAGACACATAATACAACTCTAGGTTTCAATTGGCTCAGTAAATAAGTACCTACCTGTTTAGTAAAAAAATAATTAAAACAAGCTCTTTGGACTGAAATGTAATAATACTTGTCAATCACATCCATTGAGTCCAAACACGACGTTACTATCTTGGTTGAGGAGTTGCTATCGTCATCTTCCGGGTCCATCGTGAGACAAACTCCATAGTAGTGTATTATTTCAAAGTTTCTAAACTTACATAAGTAAGCCAAATTTCAGTGTAATCGGATGCCAGGAAGTTCTTGAGAAATGAATTAAGTAATATATTCATCATCAGCCCTATAATGTTCCCACTGCTGGGACGCAGGAATTTTCCATAAAAAAATAAAAAAAAGCTTGTAATCAATACATACAATAAATATCTTGAAAAGTCGTTTTTGGACATAGTAAATATTCCCACAAAAAGATAGCCATTGTGTTAAAAGATAACCAACAGAACCCATTGCCAGCATTTTTGTCTGTTTGTCTGTTTAGTTGTGCACGCAAAATGTACGAAAACAATTATAACTTGTATATATAAACATTGTGCATCAATTGAGGTATTACTTAGTTTTTGGTTCATCGCAATCCGTTCACTCTATCAAAAGGTAGATCAATTTAAAGTGTTCAAGAAGTAAAATAGTAACACACGCAATTCAGATACACCGACAGTTGAACTCAATATTCGAAAGATGGCGTTGTGCATTTGACGATTCTACGCGGAAGAGGTAAGTATGGCAAGTAAGTAAGGTAGGTAGGTAGGTATAATTCACGCCAAACTTCTTGGCCGCCCTGAAATTGGCTACAATGGTAGCGCAGCAGTAGTAAATCTCGTAAAAAAGAGCACCGCGCCGTGCCTTGCGCATCGGAAGGCCAAGAAGTTTGGCGAGAACTATTAGTAGGTTATGCTGTTGACTTGACGGGAGCAAAGCCGCGGGCATAGCTATTAATAAATTAAAATACATAAACAGCAAACATTTGAAAATAAACTCATTCTACGAATCTTATTTAATAATTCCATCGACATTTCACACAATTACTATTGAAATTCGAACGTTAAATGAAACATGGCCAGTTTTGAAAATTTAATGAACATTTACTGTGTTGACTTAAGCGCACTGCGAGCGTCCATTAATATTATCCTAACTAATGGCAAAACGCGAGAGTGCCGGATTAAATACGAGAGAATTACTTAAAATAGCAAGACTCAATTAACTTAATCGGTCTTTAATCGAATTTATAAACTGTTAAATGAAGAAAGATTCTTGTTTTGGCATCTGACCGCCTTTTGACCTCCCTCAGTTTATATGCTGTCAAGAGGATTACAGGAACAGCCTTTGTATGAACAATAATATTATTCAGGGAAGGCATTGCAAACTGTTGTGCGTGGGTATAAATGGTGTAGTTGTTGGCCCATAAATGGCAACTGTTCAACTGTAACTTTTGTTCTGTAGTACGCGTTTAAAGAACGATTTTTAAACGCCCACGTGTTTTAAATTTGAATTGTTTAAGTTGGCCATGTTGGCTATGTTGGCCAATGCCTAGTGGCAACAAAGTATTTGTCTCGATTTCACCAACCTATAGTTTCATTCAATCCAACTGCTGTTTGTTTTACATTTCTTATACTCTGTCTCATTCATCGAAAATTCTATTATTAGACGTTTCTTTACAATATGTGACAGCCAAGAAAAACAGAGCTTTAGAGTAAACAAAATGTGGAACTTTTTATCTTATAGTCCATCAAACAACAGTAGCGAAAATTGTCTCGACAGTTAAATGGCAAAGGTAAGATACGTCTATTGGGATCGTGATAGTCTGATTCGGGTTGTAGTAAACCGATTTATGTTGCTGAGCCGTGGTAATCTGTGGATTCCTTCGGAGAGCACGCACAATATTGAGCAGATTGAGAATAACCAGCTTACGGGAATCACACTTCAATTGGACGACGAACGTAAAGGAATTGGATCGTTTTCGGTTAATACAATTGAATTGAATTTAAACAGGTTTTTACTGAGTGTGGGAAGATTGGATTATTCCGTTCTATTTTGTGAAAGAACCATGTATATCGATCGTACTGCAAAGACACGTTCTCTGGTTTTATTTCGTAAAGGGCCACCCCTTGTCGATCGTAACCTTGTCTTATCAGTGCCTCACATTGCTCGTTAAGCCATATCATTGACATTATATGAATAAGACAAGATCTCTATTAGAAGACGTGAGATCTATCAATCTGACATCATACATACACTCTGACGTCATACATTCCGAATGCACGGTAGAATCTACTTTTATTTCATATAAATTTAAAAAGTATGGAGTTTCTTGTGCATTTTTCTCCATAACAAGCTACTTTCCGAATGCACGGTAGAATCAACTTTTATTCCATGTAAATTTAAATTGTGACATTCAAAAGTGCCGCTTGGTGGCCCAGTTGAAATAAATATCTTTTGTCTTTGTCTTTGTCTGAAATGGTTTGAATTCCAGCAAAGAACATTATAGGACGATTACGTTATGTTTTATGAATAAGATAAGACATCTTTACCCTTCAGTTTAAGGTTTCCAAACGCATACCATTACTTTGTAACATAAGCAGACACTCCAAACAAAAATCCAAGCATTTCCCAAGATAGAAACGCGAATACGCGATACATCAAACGTTCTAAAATAACATTTTCTTGTTTACACACAAAGTATTATATATAGGACAGACTAATTTCAGGGTGACTTACTAACTCATTTATCAACGTCTCTCCTAAACAGCTGAACCCACCAAAATAAAATTTTGCAAGGGATGTATCTTTAACGGAGGAAATAAATTTTTGCAACATTTTATTCTGAGGAAAATTACCTTACTCCGCACTGAAGCTTCACAACTATGTGCACAAACTGAATATATCTATATTAAGTGTAACATGGCGTTACGAAAACGAAGTTGTTGTTTATGACGTTGCGTCATTATATCGGGACATTTTGCTTTTTTTTTTGTGTGTTTGTATATATGTCATGAGTTTTTCATTTGTGTTTTTGTATACTTATATTGCAAAGATGTAAAATTGCTTGCAAAACTTTTATCTCTGAATAATGGTCCAATACTGAAAATTCTTTCGCTATTAGCTTTACGATCGCCGAGTATCATATACTACTTTATTTCGGGTAATACGGCTCCTGTGGCCAAAGGAACGAAGCCACGGATCAATTTCAATCAAAGTCAATCAAAATCATACAAAAATTGTTACAATCAGAATGGTCAATGAATATTGTATAATAATTTAAAGAATATGCGCGGTCACTAAAGGATTTCGCCTTCAAAATTTAAACGAGCAACAAGTTCCGTATACACTAATATAAATATGTATGTATTTATGTTTCTATTATTTAGCATATGTATTTATTTGTGTTTCTAGAAAGTATTATTGTATCTATATTATGTTCATTGTTAGTATTGTCGCACCAATGACAACCCCATGTCATGTACAGGTAATCTCTGTCCATTCCAGGTTGCGTGGAAGAGATCGCGGTATGCGATAAGGCCGCCCATTGTATGTTTTTAGTTTTAAGTTTCTTTTTTCTTGTTTATTATGGTGTACAATAAAGTGTATATAAATAAATCCTAGCATTGTTCCTACCCTAAACACATCTACTACCTACTTTAAATTACTGCCGCTATCATAACAGCCGTAGCTGAAACAATTCGTAGTAAGTATTCAAGCGCTTGTCATCATATCACTTCAAGCGACGTGATACCACATCGTTTACAGCGCGTCTAGCGACACGCATGCCGATGAGTCGCTGTAAAATAGCGTCGCGTGGGAAACAACCTTGGAGAGATAGTACGAGATACCACTGCAAAAATCTGCAGGTATATTTGGATGGATAAAATTGGTTTTTATAAATGATTCTTGATAAAGAAGAGGCGTGAGGGTTGCTTGGCACTATCTAGACGCAATTAGTATTTTTTTAATTTTTCCCCACACCAGGAAAGTATTTCTACTGTGCCGCGGGTGGGTATGCAACATCAGCTAGCTCTCAGTTAGCTGTCATTTATTGGTTGCCAGGTTTAGCAGGTAAACTGGCAAACCACATATTGCGGCTAACTGATTGAGCTAGCTTTTTTCGGGTTCTTAGGCTATGAGAAGCTACAGATAGTGGAGACGATGCGTCAGTAGGCTGGTTGGGCACTAGCTTTCTGACAACTTTAGAGCTAGAGATGAGGAGTTGCTATAAAATAGCGTCGGCAGCAACCTTGGAGCGAGAAGCTACGTTTAGTATGATAAGTGTGTTGTTTTCTATTGGACAATGTGTCAGTATAATAGGCTGGTCTTAAACTAGACCAGTGGACAACTTTATGGCTAAAGACGATGAGTTTCTTCGAAACAGCGTCGGGAACAACCTTGAGGTGAGGAGCTACGGATAGTAAGATAAGTGCATTGTGTTGTGTGGGACGATGTGTCGGTAAGCTGGTTGCGCATTTGCCTACTCGATAATTTTAGAGCTAGAGACCGAACCTATTTTATAGCAACTCATCGTGAGTTGCTATAAAATAGGTTCGTTAGCAATTTTGGAGCGAGGTGCTACAGAGATGATATATGTGCGTTGTGTTCTGTGGGGCGATGTCTCGCCCCAGGCTAATAAGTAGGCTGCTTGCGCACTTGGCTACTAAACTGTAGAATTTGTTTTATTGTGGTAGTTTTTTTGTACCTTAAACATTTTAAATCTTCAAATAGTGGCCATTTTTAATAATTAAATTCAATTGACAATTCCAGGCAGAAATTAAGTGAAAAATAAAACTAATATTATAAAAGAGGTAAAATGGTTTGTTTGTCTTTAGGAGGTAATTTCTGTAAGTATCGCCTCGATAGTTAAAATTGTTTCATAGATATATTCAGCCGCACGTTTCTTATTCCAATAAAATACACAGCGGGTCTTTGATAAACTGAAATATGTATTGTCACTAAGGTTACATACAGTGACGATAATAATGATCCCCGCTTGTGGGCAGCCTTATGTAACGTCTGAAAGAATGTGGGTAGCTTAAAGTCTAAACGATGTGACACCAGATAATTGCGTAAACTATGACACGTGTTTACCGTATGGGAGACTGGGTTGGACTGGACTGACATGGTTCTACGTGGGACTTGGTACATACATATTAGAAAGCCCATAAAACCCCTTTGGTTGATTAAAAAAATCAACCTTATTCTACTATTAGTTCTATTGTCCCGGCTTTGTTACTTTAGTAGACTTGGAATTACCATTTCAAAACAATTTGAGATTCTAAGTAACTTTAATATATTTAAATGAACCAGGTCTTCCGTAGGATCAAATCACCCCAGTCTTCCCTTATTATTATTTATTGTTTTGTGAAATCATCCAATGACATCTCCCGATCTGGGTGAAGTGGGAGGGCGTGTCAGACTTTTACTGACTAAAACTCTGCCGTGTTCCTTCAGTTGATTGAGCCAGGGCCACGATAACTAACTTTCAAATTTATCCGGGAGACTGGGGTGGTCCCAGTCTCCCAAACTATAACATTTTAAAACCATAATTGTTCCATTGTGACCGAACTGTACAAGACGAATAGCGCTATCCCTCTTTTACAACGGAATCGTGATGGCGTATCGTTGGCTTACGAGAGTATCCTTGATCTTGAACTTGTATACTCTCTAACAGCATTATGCTAAAAACACAAGATGTTGATTATTCCATGGAGAAAAACAACCCCTGTTTATTAATTCAAGGAAATAACATCGAGATTATCGGTACCAATATTTTATTTTTTACGCGAATCGGCAGTTGTCTCGAAGCAAAAGGAAATCTATATTATTTTGTAGTGTTGTTTTTACTGCTACACTTCGGTATACGCAATAAGGAAATAAATTAACGAGAATTTATGTCCTGTCTTCCATCGAATTCATTTGTTTTTGACTTCGTTTTATTATTCTGTTCCCTTAGATTTGATCCGATTTTTATGATCGTTTCGTTTTATACTGATAGAGGAAGTTAATACACATGAAAACTAAGAAGTTTTAGTTGAGAACGCTAATTTCGACGACGTATATTTAAGTAGCTGATCATTTTTTTCATGATCCATATATCTGAAATAGTACATAGTATAAAATTATGTTTCAACATGTTGCCTGTTTTTTAAGATAAGCTAAAATCTAGGTACCTCATCATCATAAAAAATGTTCCATTTTTTATTTATTTTCCGGCTAAATGAATAAGGTACAGATAGGTCCATAAATGCTGAAAGATATAAAATTGGGACAGGCTGTCTCAAAAAATTAAGAAGCGAAGATTCTTGTTACAAAATAAAACTTGTAGAATATCCCAACTTGAAAGTTCTTTAGAATAAATAGAAGTGAAAATTCTGCCAGTTCTTCTCAAAGCAATTTACAATGTTGAATTAACCGGAAAAAACACAAAAAAGAATTAAAACAAAAATAAGTGTCTACTTAAGTGTCTTAGCGACCCCCAAGCCCTTGGCACAAGGCCAAAAACACACTTTCAAGGTCAATGTCTGCGATATTACCTTGTTTGTCGCTTTTCCGATACTGTGTATCAGACCCTTGAAAGTGTGCTTTTAAGGGTCGTTCCAGGAGAAAGGGGGGCACACTGGCACTTGCCTCTAAAGACGGTTCAAATAAAACAAGGCGCTGATACTTGGATAGATTGATACCGTTTTGATAGCATTGTTTCTTTTTGCGTATTTAAGTAATACATTTTTTTCCATTATATTTGTAATAACATGTGATTTTTATGGTTATTGCGTGTCTGGATATCTTTTAATGGTTATCAATATCTCAAAAGTTGAATAAAATGAAGCGATACTTAAAGAATGAATAGGTACATAGTTTGCTCCTCTGGCCCTTGTGCCCCCCCAGAAATAAATCCTGGATCCGCCTTAGCGCACTTTGTTACGTTAGACGTTCTTTACGATATTAACGTTATAGGTTACTTTGTGATGTGTCAGATCAATTAGATGGGACGTTTTCTGTTCCTTCACGATGCGGAAGCGAGCAGTTTGACTCGATACTCATAGTGTAACTTTATATTACCTAATACGAATTGGAAATGTGTTTTTAGGGTTCCGTAGCCAAATGGCAAAAAACGGAACCCTTATAGATTCGTCATGTCTGTCTGTCTGTCTGTCTGTCTGTCTGTCTGTCTGTCCGTCCGTATGTCACAGCCACTTTATTCCGAAATTATAAGAACTATGCTGTTGAAACTTGGTAAGTAGATGTATTCTGTAAACCGCATTAAGATTTTAACACAAAAATAAAAATAAAACAATAAATTTTGGGGGTTCCCATACTTGAAACTAAAACTAATATTTTTTTTTTCATCAGACCCATACGTGTGGGGTATCTATGGATAGGTCTTCAAAAATGGTATTGAGGTTTCTAATATCATTTTTTTCTAAACTGAATAGTTTACGCGAGAGACTCTGCCAAAGTGGTAAAATGTGTCCCCCCCCCCCCCTGTAACTTCTAAAATAAGAGAATGATAAAACTAAAAAAAATATATAATGTACATTACTATGTAAACTACCAGCAAAAATTGGTTTGAACGAGATCTAGCAAGTAGTTTTTTTTAATACGTCAAAATCGTAAACCGCAATTTACCAAGTACGGAACCCTTCGTGCGCGAGTCCGACTCGCACTTGGCCGGTTTTTTATAGCAATGGGGTTCGAAACAATCATTATTTTTTTACCTTGAACTTTGGATGGAGAAAACACTGCTGAGGTTTCAGAATTTTATGGTGAATAGAACCTGTATTTATTATTAGCGCCTACTGCGATATTATGTAAATTCTGGATGTTTATCATTCAATCATACCTCATTGGCAGAAAGAATTTGAAAAAATGGCATGGAAAAATTGGCACACGGGTACACCATGTCCTGTATTAGGACAAGGGTTAGTTTTTAGGGTTCCGTACCTAAAGGGTAAAAACGGGAACCTATTACTAAGACTCCTCTGTCCGTCTGTCTGTCTGTCACCAGGCTGTATCTTAAGAACCGTGATAGCTAGACAGTTGAAATTTCCACAGATGATGTATTTCTGCTGCCGCTATAACAAAAAACCGGCTAAGTGCGAGTCGGACTCGCGCACGAAGGGTTCCGTACCATTATCGCAAAAAACGGCAAAGTAATCACGTTTGTTGTATGGGAGCTCCACTTAAATATTAATTTTATTCTGTTTTTAGTATTTTTTGTTATAGCGGCAGCAGAAATACATCATCTGTGGAAATTTCAACTGTCTAGCTGTCACGGTTCTTAAGATACAGCCTGGTGACAGACAGACAGACGGACAGAGGAGTCTTAGTAATAGGTTCCCGTTTTTACCCTTTAGGTACGGAACCCTAAAAACTAACCCTTGTCCTAATACAGGACATGGTGTACCCGTGTGCCAATTTTTCCATGCCATTTTTTCAAATTCTTTCTGCCAATGAGGTATGATTGAATGATAAACATCCAGAATTTACATAATATCGCAGTAGGCGCTAATAATAAATACAGGTTCTATTCACCATAAAATTCTGAAACCTCAGCAGTGTTTTCTCCATCCAAAGTTCAAGGTAAAAAAATAATGATTGTTTCGAACCCCATTGCTATAAAAAACCGGCCAAGTGCGAGTCGGACTCGCGCACGAAGGGTTCCGTACTTGGTAAATTGCGGTTTACGATTTTGACGTATTAAAAAAAACTACTTGCTAGATCTCGTTCAAACCAATTTTTGCTGGTAGTTTACATAGTAATGTACATTATATTTTTTTTTTAGTTTTATCATTCTCTTATTTTAGAAGTTACAGGGGGGGGGACACACATTTTACCACTTTGGCAGAGTCTCTCGCGTAAACTATTCAGTTTAGAAAAAAATGATATTAGAAACCTCAATACCATTTTTGAAGACCTATCCATAGATACCCCACACGAATGGGTCTGATGAAAAAAAAAATTTTTAGTTTTAGTTTCAAGTATGGGAACCCCCAAAATTTATTGTTTTATTTTTATTTTTGTGTTAAAATCTTAATGCGGTTCACAGAATACATCTACTTACCAAGTTTCAACAGCATAGTTCTTATAATTTCGGAATAAAGTGGCTGTGACATACGGACGGACAGACAGACAGACAGACAGACATGACGAATCTATAAGGGTTCCGTTTTTTGCCATTTGGCTACGGAACCCTAAAAATACTAAAAACAGAATAAAATTAATATTTAAGTGGAGCTCCCATACAACAAACGTGATTTCTTTGCCGTTTTTTGCGATAATGGTACGGAACCCTTCGTGCGCGAGTCCGACTCGCACTTAGCCGGTTTTTTTATACTGTAAGACTATCACGTGATAATTTTCATTTAGATACGCATGGAGAAGCCTTAGGCAGAAGCTAGTCGTTCTATATATACAGGGTGGGCATCAAACGAAACACGAAACAGGGCGATATTGATGTTTAGGAGAAACAAAAATGTTTTTCGGTACTTTTTGACCTATTGCAAATAGTAACTTTAAAACTTTCGCGTTTCATAATTGAAACAATATAATTATCACGGGAAATTTAACGCGATGATTTCGATTGATCCGTGTTCGTTTCAGTCTACCTGGGACCACGGTCGTTGCAACACGGCCGAAACGTCGGGCGAAATAGGTAAACAAACAATCGAAATCATCGCGTTAAATTTCCCGTGATGATTATATTTTTCATTATACTTGTGTCGGTATCCGCGCAGTGTAGTAGAGCTCCCAGTATTTACGTATTTTAAAATATAATAATGGCCCAGAAGGCCCTTGAAGGTGTAGTGCGCGAGCTACATAAAGTAGTTAGTGATCTCGCTACAAAAATTAGTGCTCTCGAGTGCAAAATCGATGAGCAAACTGCTACTATAATTAAGCAAGATGAATCGTTAAAATTGTTAACGTTAGCTGTTGAGGGTACACCAAAATCAGTCCCTCCGAAACTATTGGACTCCGATAGCGGTCAGGATTCAGCGATTCCAGCGACTACGCAGCGTCCCATGCGTCAAGCGCGAGTGAATTCTAGCGCTAAAACCAAAAGTGGATACGCAGCCGCTGCAAAAAAGTTAGCCGTTACAAAACCAAGGACTGATGGTGATGTAAGGGAGACAAATAACTTGCCGAAGACACCCACGGTGACACCTACGAGTGCAAATCCCAATCTACCCGCAAATACAATTTTACCATCGTTGGAGTGTCGGGCCACAAAGTCAGCGGAAACGCGCTCAGTTGACGCAAGAGATAATCGTCATGAAAACACTACCTCCGACGAAGGGTGGCAACCGGCGCGCAAAGCACGTAATTCTAAACGGCGAGTGGTCACTGGCAGCGGACAAGAGGATGACGAGCTTCAAATTGTAGAAAAGCTTAAATATTTGCAGGCTTGGTCTTTTAAGCCAGAGACGACGGAGCAAAACGTACTCACATATTTGAACAAGCTTCAAGATTGTAAACAGTATGTTGTGGAGAAACGTCTAATTAAGACTACAAGACATGCTGCCTTCGTAATTGCTTTTCCTGAGAGCTTAAATGAGCGCATAAACACGCCGACGGCGTGGCCCGCAGGAGTGAAGTTGTCCGACTGGTTTCCGAGGAGACCCCGCGGGCAGCGGGGGGACACGAGCGTCGAGATTCGCGCCGGCGACAGTGCACACGCAGTCGTTGGGTGCTTCTCCCAGTGAAAATCGAACTAAACGACGTAATAGGAATGACTTACAGTGTCGGTATGCTAACAATTGTGGTTTAAATAGTTCTCACTCGCAAACTAGGGGACTGGTGCGCTCGAATGGTGTGAATGTGGTTCAAGCTAGTGGAAAGAAACCCAAGTGCTCGTTAGATCTGTTCTACCAAAACGTTAGAGGCTTGCGCACGAAGTTAAAATCGTTTAATAATAATATTTTAGAATCTATGGTTGATTTGGTAGCCATAACAGAGACAGGAATTAATGACTCCATACATGATGGTGAACTGGCGCCGGACGGGTACACAATATTAAGATGTGACCGCGCGGATGGCCGTAAACACGGTGGGGTCATGCTGATCGCTACCCCGCGCGGCGCTCTCGAGCTACGCAGTGTACCGTTATCAGATAACACTAGCTTGAACCACCACCCGTTCGAAATCGTATGTGCGACGGTATACCGTCAAAATATTTTTTTGTTTTTGTGTTGTGTTGCGTATATTCCACCGAAGACAATTGAAAGGGAATATATGTATATGTTCCATTTACTGGAGCAGTTATGTGTTAGATATGACAAAGTTGTTTTAGTAGCTGATTTAAATATGTATTCAACAAACCAAGACATACAATGTTATTATGAATACTTTGTCACCTTTTGTGGGTTTCGCCAAAGTAACAATATTCTTAATTGCAACAATCGCACGCTCGATGTTGTTCTAACTACTTTTCCCGAAAGTGATATTGTCGTAAGCGAGGAATGTGAGGAGTGTTTGTCATGCATAGACCCACAGCATCCGCCGCTACGAATAAGTATAAGTCGTGTGCGAGCGACTTCTAACCCTGGTTATCATGTACCACAGGCTTCCACCTCCCTACCACGATGGAATTATAGGAAGGCCGACTTCCATTGTTTGTACTTGGGACTTGCAGGGATAGACTGGAGTGCCCTGTATGAAACGAGCAATGCCGACGAAGCATATAGGATATTTTACGACACATTTTACAGGATTTTGGATGATAGCACTCCAAGAAAGAGCTCCAAGGGTGATTGCTTTCGTTATCACTACCCAGAATGGTACACTGCTGACATAATAGGTCATATTAAGGAGAAATCTTTTTGGCACAAATCTTATAAGAAGACTGGTTCGGTCAACGACTATTTTAACTTTTCGCACTACCGTTCTATTCTCAAAGTAAAAATTAGTGCCGCTTACTGCGATTATCAGAGGCGTACTGAGCAACAATTTGTGAAGGAACCAAGGTCTTTTTGGGGTTTTATTGGGGGCAAGCGCTCGAAACGTAGTAGACCGAAGATAGTTAAGAATGGCGAGCCTTTGCCAGAGCATGAGTGCGCTCAGGCATTCGCTGATTATTTTCATTCGGTTTATGGGGCGGTGGCACCGCGGTTGGATGCGGCTGCCGCTGGGCAGACGGTGCCCGAGCGCGGCGCCCGCATTCACGTGGGGCAGCTGTCTCTCAGCGAGGTGAGTGCCGCGCTCGAGCGCCTCAAGCCCAAGCGTTCGGTTGGGCCAGACGGGGTGCCACCTTTCATCGTGAGGGATTGTAGGACAGTACTGGCCCGGCCACTCATGCATTTATTTAATAGCTTTTTACGAGAGTGCTCGTATCCGGACGGCTGGAAATTGACTAGGGTTACCCCGGTACCGAAGGGGGCTCCAAGCTCAGATGTTAGCGGGTATAGACCAGTAGCAGTACTGTCAGCATTTGCTAAAGTCTTTGAGTCCGCGTTGTGTTCAACTATCCACTCGCAAGTAGCCTCACAGCTGAACGACGTGCAGCATGGTTTCCGTGCGGGCCGCAGCACGAACTCTAATTTAATGTGTTTTTTGAATCAGGCCACCACAGTGCTGGACTCGGAGCCTGGTGCACAACTAGACGTCGCTTACTTCGACTTCAAGAAGGCATTTGATAGTGTGGATAATGACATACTTTTAAGTAAATTTGCGAGCGTCGGTTTTACCCCAGCCCTCCTCGAGTTCTTTGCTAGCTACTTAGGCAACCGCAGGCAAATGGTAGAATATGCAGGTTACACCTCGAACTCGTATTTCACCCTTACGGGGGTAAGTCAGGGCACAAATTTAGGACCTTTAGAATTTATTATTATGATAAATGATCTTTCAGATGTCATTAAAGACGCTGGCTGTTTATTATTTGCTGACGATCTCAAGCTATTCCTACGGATCACAGACGAGTCACACTGCGGAATGCTCCAGCGAGACATCGATCGGGTGGTAGCGTGGAGTGAAGAGAATAAACTACTCTTCAATGTTTCGAAGTGTAACATAATGTCCTTCACGCGGGCCGTGGTACCCCGACGTCACGATTATTGCATGGCCGGTCATGTCATACCGCGGGTTGTGTTAGTGAGAGATCTCGGTGTTACTTTTACTGGGGATCTTTCGTTTCGTGCGCATGTAGTGCAGGTGTGCAAAAAAGCGTTTAAAAATCTTGGTTTTGTCATGCGTGAAACCCGGGACTTCACTAACATGGCGGCAGTGAAATCACTTTATAATGCGTTGGTACGAAGCAACTTGGAAACTAGTGCTATCATTTGGAATCCTTATGAAGTGAAGTATTCTCTGATGCTGGAAAAGATGCAGAACAAATTTACCCGATACCTATACATGAAGCAATTTGGTGTATATCCCTTCTACCCTCTTATGTATCCAACTCTTTTTGTTATAGGGATGGTTGGGTACTATAAGTTGGAGGTAAGGCGCAACCTCGCTCTTGCAAAATATGTTTTTATGGTTTTTCGTGGCATGCTGAATAATCCACAAATATTAGAATCATTGGAATTGCTCGTTCCAAACAGGAGGCTACGGTTAGGACCTAGGGAGGGGCTTTTTAAAGTCCCGGCAACCCGTACAAATTTATTAAAGTTTGCACCAGTGATTCGTGCAGTAGGAATACTTAATAGCATCTCTCTGCGTTTAGACTTATTTTCGTGTTCTTTGATAGAATTCCAGAGGGTGACACTTAGTGTGTTGTCCACTGTGTAACTGGTGCCTCTATATTTAGTATATATAGTTTGGGATTGTATAGTTAACAATTTATGACTACTTTTGTTAGCTTGGGTCTTACCTGTTAAAACAAATGTATGTGTTAATGAATAAATAAATAAAAATAAAAATAAAAAATAAAAATAAAAAATAAATAAATTTTTTTTCTATTGCAAATAGCCCCAAAATATTTATTTGACCCACGATTTTTGGCCCACCCTGTACACGTCACAATCCTTTTCGAACGCCGCGTTCGCGATTTCACGTTTCAATTGAACAAATCGAAGGTCAATTCGATAAAGGACGGTGAGAGGGCCGGACTTGTGGTAGGAACCATTTTGTTATTCTGGTCGAGCCAGCGGCCGCCTGTGCCATGAATAACTGATCTATGGAGGTGTATTATAGATCTGTGAACTCTTTTGTCTGTGGACTTCTTTCTCATGTTTGAAGGATACAGACGTGTGTCGCATCATTTAGACTTGGGACATTTCTACTGATTCGATTGACTGCTATTATCTTCCTGTCTCAATTGAGTTCATTTGTCCTAGTCTCATTGTATTAAGGGTTGGGAGGGTATTTTCCGGAGTAGTACTGACCAGGACATCTTAGGAATAACTATGAATTGAAGACAAAGTATGTACGGCCTTGGAACTTCGAAATTATTCCAGTAAAACTATTATTTCAGTAAAAATTTATCCGTAACATCAGGAATTGTCGATGTTGTCGTCAACCAAAATGAAGGCAAAACGTTGTATTTATTACTGCGACGAGTATGTCGGATTCTTATGAAAGGATTTACGAGATAAAGCTGTGGATGCGGGTCGTGTCACCTTTGTGTGGCCCGTCAGACGAGATAACAAAAACGCTACCGTTTGCGTTTCGTATCAAACGCAGACGGTTCGTGCTAAGCTCACGTCATTGCCCTCATGCCTTCGGTCTCGGTAAACCACAATTCCTAACTTTGCTATGGAATTTCATGCCACAAAATGACACTTAGGGACTTGCGAAGAGTGATTCCGAACTGCAGATACATAGGAGAAATGTGCAAAGTTACGTGTACTCTTTTCATTTCACGCGTGGCCTGGCGAGCACGCGTGGCTTGCCAAGCGTTCGTCTAAGCGTCCTTTTATAAGCTGAGGAGACCATCGGCAGTTTATCGGCTAAATGTTTTGTTGCGTCCACATCGGGTACACCATTTTTCGTCGATCACCAGCTCTTTCGTCGTTGAGTTCGCAAGGGTTTATTGAATGAAGCGACTGTTGTACACGTCACTTTTTTTCTAGCGCATAAACTTAGTTATTAACATTTTATTCGCTATCAATCCGACATTTTATTTATTGAAATTATTAAACTCCAGGTGGAGTGACAACCTGGTAAAGGCTGCGGGAGTCCGGTGGATGCGAAAGGCACAGGACCGATTAGTGTGGCGACGCTTGGGGGAGGGCTATGTCCAGCAGTGGACGTCTTGAGGCTAAAATGATGAATCATGAACCATTATTATTCATCTTTTATCATCATAATCAGCCTTTTTTAATGTTCCCACTGCTGGGACACAGGCCTGCTTTCTGCGAGAGAAAGGAGTGGGCCTTATTCCACCACGCAGACCCAGCGCGGGTTGAATGATCTAGGTATTTTAGAAATAAATAAATTCTTACATACTTACGTTAATATAATTCAATGATGGGCAATGGAACAAGACTTTACTTGAGATAAGTTTATTGAATTAGGTACTAGTGACCCGCACCGGCTTTGCCTGGGCCATAATAATTTGTAACCTATAGCAATCTGGAATATATTTTTTCAAATAGTGAAAGATTTTTTCTAATAAGTGTAGTGGTTCCAGGGATTTATTTTATTTCTTTAAGCACATAAACGTACAGAGGCTACAGGGTACAAGGGCAGAGGCGCTTAATGCCTTAGGCATTTTCTACCAGTCAACCTTTGGGTGATGGAGATACAAATAGTGGTAGGTGCAATAACGATAGTAAATTGGAATTCGAAAAATAATATCGCTATGACGATACTACTGCCACCTTCTTACGAATGTGTTTGCGAACTTTGACTTTGTAGGTTAATCGGTTATTTGCCATCCTGAATTCCTGGTGGAGAGTATTCCACAGAGAGATAGACAAAAATTGTTAAATAAAAAAATAAATAGACTGAATGAAGTCAGTGCGGTGAGTAGGACATTGAAGAAGGCGGTTATTTAATGATCATAGAATTTTATCGTGGTTGTCGCAGATGTATTGAAAGTGAGGGGCCAGATAACTAGGGGAATTCAGAGAGTCAAGAAATGATTACGAAGTAGTAAGTGTCCTGTCACCAATTGGGTCGTGGGGCTTTTGGGACCGGGACCGCGGTCCCAGATTCCACCTATAAATACATTCTTTATTTTTTGTAGTATTTTGGGACCACAAGAAAAAAGAAGTTAAAGTACAGTTAACAAAAAAGATGATATAATATTTTAATCAATAATTGCATGAATATCAGTGTCGGTACATTTGTACCGACACTGATATAAAGGAACTCTTTTTCATGAAGGATGACAATGCCCTATTGAAGAACTATAGGTCCATCTCCCTTCTTAGCCATGTCAAAAAACTGTTTTCAAGAGTCATCACGAATTGTCTCACGCGCAGGTTTGACGATTTTACTGAACCTATCCTTCTGCAGCGAGATGTGAGATAGGGAGACGTCATATCGCTGAAACTGTTCACCGCTGCTCTGGAGGATTTCTTCAAGGTTCTGGACTGAAGAGGGCTAGGCATCAACGTCAATGGTGAGATCATCACGCACCTTCGGTTTGCCGACGAAATAGTGGTCAGGGCTGACACCATGCAGGATCTCAGTACAGTGCTTGATTACCTCAGTAGAGCTTCCAAAAGATAGGGTCTTAAAATGAACATGGACTAAACCAAGGTGATGTTGAATGCCCATGTTACACCCACTCCTATCAAGCTTGGAGACTACACTCGAAGTTATGGATGACTATGTCTACCTGGGACAAACGATCCCGTTGGGTAGGGTCAACTGTCGAATCTGACTCGGATGGGCAGTCCAACTTACCATTGTGTCTCAAGACGAAAGTGTGTGCGTGTCTATGACCAGTGTGTGGTGCTAGTTTTGACCTATGGCTCTGAGACGTGGTCGCTCACAATGGGCCTCCACTGAAAGCTTACAGTGACCTAAAGGGCAATAGGAGGGCTATGCTCGGAGTATCCTTGCGTGACCTAGTCAGAAATGTAGAGATCCGCAATAGAAGCAGGGTTACCGTCATAGCCCGAAGAATTGCCAAACTTAAATGGCAGTGGGCAGGGCACATTGCTCGCAGAACGGATGGCCGATGGGGCAGAAAAGTTCTGGAGTGGTGACCGCGAACCGGAAGACGTTGCGTTAGAAGTCCTTCCACAAGGTGGACCGATGACATGGTGAAGGTTGCGGGAATCCGCTGGATGCGGGACGCACGGGACTGCCTATGTCCAGCAGTTAATGATAATGTATAGATATTCATATATAAATATTGTGTTGTAATTATATTTCGTAATGAGTATCTCATTTTTAGATTTTCTTCTAGAAGCCTAACATTTTTTAAATAAAAGAAATATTTTATCGTTTTATAAAAATAGTTTATATATTTTTGGTTGACCGTACTTTCCCAAGACATAACTTTGTTTATTTTATTTCTGGTCCCAAAATACTACTCAAAAAGGTCCCGAAAGCCCCACGACCCCACCAATTATCATCATCATTCATCTATTCATTCTTTTTTTCATATTTTTTTCGTGTCTCCTGTGCAAGTCACAAATAAATCTTTTTCCTTCGTTTTTTCATTTCATTCTTTATTTTTTCAAATAGGTAAAGTGGTTACAGGGATGACCCAACAAGTCTGAAGAAACTCACAAAATTCGGGCCCGTATTTATAATATTACTTAAGACTAATTTGTCGATCAGTCATACACCCTTGAGTACTACAGTTCTTATCGAAAGCTCGCAGATAGTTCCAACTACTCGAGTGCTCGAGCGCTCAAGGTGGCTTCAAAATGAGTGTCAAGGTGACGATCGATTCAAAGCGGGTGCACAAATTTGCATTGTACTCCGCGCTAAGCTTAGAGCAGATTTATCTGCTAAAACGTACCCAAGGACTAGATGATCTCATAACATCTTACTTGTTGCCCCAAAGCACAGGTTAGAAATAGGAAACGTGCCCTGCCCTCGCTCCGCCAGTTAAGTTTACATATGCGCTATGAGACAAAGCGACTCGTAGTGTCATACGCGCGTAGTACTTCGTGTACGGATACTTGCCGCAAATTATGTTGCATTGATCTGTTGCACCAGCGAGTGGGATCTACAGACATCAATCTTACTAGATAACACAAGTACCTCCATCTGTATGAAAACTAATGCCATTTTTCACACACAATTTAAAAACAAATTTACTTACCAATGAAAGAAAACATTTCCAATACCTCGGCCAAATTTTTCGATACAGTCATTACATCTCAATATGGCATAATTAGGCATTTTTCTAGATTTCGATGGCTTTCCGGTGCCGATAATGCTAATTAAAAAGCTCAAAGTACGATCATTGATCGTAATTTTACGCCGTTTTTTGAATCGCGAAGATTTATATTTTTGGTTTGGTGAGCTTAATGCTACTAAGCAGTTCCAGGCACAAAACCAGACTGCGGAGTGCTTCGTAAAGATTTCTTACCGTATTCCTCCTTTGACTTATAATTAGTATCTAAAATATGAATATTATCCGTTCGCTGCTTCCATAACTGAGATTAAGATTTCCACGAACAATTTCATCGTTGATTTATCCTTAATATCCCACTAATAACCGTGCCACCCGATCTATCTTAAGCCACGTAGGTAAGTGAAATCCTAGATTCACCGGTAATCATCGCGCTGTCAGCGGTACATCTTCGTTCCTCGTATGCGGGTTAATGGTTTTGATTCGATGATTAAGCCGCTCAAGATCGTTCGAGCGTCGTATTCGCGGAGTACGCTTCACCTATTTCGATTTTAACGTTATTGCCGGCAACCGGCACACTGTTGAGTATTGCTGAGTTGAGTGTTAGGCAGATACCGCGGTTGAGCGTAATCTGTTTGCGTGTTTGTAATTGTTCAGATAATCTCAAGATAGGTTAAATAAACAGTATATTAGATTGAGAATTGGGGTTTTCATTTGCTCACAAAGCTGTTTTATTAGCGGTATTACTCGAGTGTATTGCGAGTTAATTAATTATGATTTGAGATAAATTCATGAGTGATTGGTTGGTTCATGGGTGGTGGTGAGTGGTTTATAGACATTTTGATTGAGACAATCGTATATTCATTAAATTTTATTGGTGGATTACTGTTGAAACTACATACTTTTGTCCCTTGTCATTTTAATTTAGCATTTGAGTCAAAATTTCTTTTAAATTCCAATACAAAGCTTTGCAAAGTTAACAAATCCTTATAAATTTAATTATTGGAGTGTATCGTAAATAAGGCTAAACCGTGTGCGAGCCGTATGGCGCGTCCGAGCTCGCTGGATTCACGAGATCGCAGTAATTGGGCCAGACGAATTAAAATGACCACTGATTGAATGCCGGCTATCTTTTACTGAAGCTTTTCAGGTATACACGTATCCAAACGTGGTTCTTTATCTGTGTGAATATAAAAATATTCTGCATGCGAAATTAGTGTATTGCCTCTTCGAATTTTTTTTTGTGTATTGTGAATCTCAGTTAATATTATAAAGTGTTGAAATTGTTTCTCTGGACTCCAATCAAATAAAATATTTCACGGAAATACGCTTGGTTTTTGTGGGAAAATAAATAAACAATAAAATTCGTTCTTGTGTGAGGTATACCTCCAAATAATAGGCACTACACATATTAAAAAGTGTCCATTTTTCAGTATAACAAAATTTCCGACTTACATTTACCATATCTTGCAGAGTGGCTTCATACATTCTTATGTTTAAGTTAACAACTTATCCCCATATTTTGTAAAATTAAGAAAAATTGCAATTTTCGTAAACGATTGCGGATGGTTTGTTCGCTTATCAGCAAGCCTGAAGAGCTGTGGAGCCTCGTAGCCAACATCATGGCGGTCATGGTACGATTTCGTCGAGTAGTATTTTGGATGTACCGGTGATGCGAGATCGTCCTCCATAATGCCACTCGGCCACTCTGCGTGTGATACGATAGCGTATCCAGAGGCGGCTTATGACGCAATGTGTAGTGCCAAGAGCAGCAGCCACAATACGTTGCCTGGAACCAGCTTGCAACATTCCGACGACTCTCATCATCTCATCTCGTGTCAAATGATATATTCGCTCCATATTGATGCAGAAATTGTAATGGTTTTGTAAAAACGATATAACACGCTTTGATAGGAATCCTGATTGCTAGTTGATTTCCTATTTATAATAAAAAAATTAAGAAAATTAATTATTCAAATAGTAAAATTCTCTGAAAAGAATTAATAACGATCCAAAAAAGTTAAAATAATAATCCTCAATTGCGGCTATATATAATTGCTTGATCCCTAGACTCTTTTTTATGTGTATTTGATTTAATATATATTTAAATACGAGGTTTGTAAAACCAGCTAAAAGGCCCACTTGCACGAAAAACTTAACTCAGAGTTAGGATAAATTGACATTTTGTCATAGAATATTGTCAATTTAACAGCAACTAACTCTGTGTTAAGTTTTTCGTGCAAGTGGGCCTAAGAAAAGTAAGAAATATACCTGAGTAAAAGATCAAATAAACGGAAGGATTTAATAAAAATAAACTTGATTGAATATACGCTTTATCCTGTTAAACATTTCTATCTATAAGATTATGTTAGCCCTGTTTACTTGGGGCCAATCTGAGGTTTATTTTTGTCTTTGTAGAGAATAGCTTTATTTTGGGAAAATGTGTCATCGTCCTATGATCTTTTTTTATTATATAATGAGGCGCATTTATCATCATCAGCAATCGTGCTTCGGATCACTGATCTGATTTTCTTTTAGAATTTTCTGTCTCACTTTTATTTACCTACCTATTATACTTTCGGTGTAGTACTATGGTAGTACTTAATGTGGTTGGAGGTATTAGGTTAAGAGAACTACTTTAAATATTTGTTTGAAGATGTCCATTTCATAGCTCAGCGGAAAGATCTCTGCCGGAAAGCCCATTCCATTTTTGGTTGACTGTAAAATCTGCATCCACAATTTTAAAATGCGGCGTCATCTAAACTACTTAATAGTGTAAGAGTCTGTCAAAGAATTTTGAATACTTAAAAGTTTCAGTTTTTATAATACTTGGATACTAAAAGAAGCAGATATATTTTTTGCTTCACAAAGCGCCTTAAGCGCTTACCGGCAGGCTTATTACGCATGAAACAGCAATTAACAATATTTGCGCAGAGATTGTACAATCATCGCGCGAATATCGCTTTACGTCAAAAAATTGGAAGGCATATTTTTGCGAAATAATTGCTCTTCAATCGCGAATCCGCATTATATATGAGCTATAGCCACACCATAATAATTTTACGACAGCACTGCTAACAATAAAAATCTATTAACTGAAATGTGCATTTATCGCAAGGTGATCGCGTTAATTTCGTATTACGTATGGTTTTTGACAGCAGAGCGACAGCGATCGGCGAGCAAATGTGGCTGTCAAATTGCGATTACTTTTTCCCTTGTTGTTGGTCGATTGCCAATCGCTCGCTGATGGCTGAGTAGGTACAGAAGTTTTTGAGTTTTTGGCTGCTTTTTTCGTATGTTATTTTGTGGCTACTTTAATTATCCGCAAATTAGAATAATAATATAAGAATAAATATTGAAATAACAAATTCCTAGTGAATATTGTAAATGTAAATGACAAATTGGTGTTGTTTTGAGTCTCTAATGTCTACGCAACTGGACTATTTGTTGAATCATTGAAACAGAGGTGATCACGGTAAAGTGGAGGACTTTTTATATACAGTATAAAAAAAATCTGTGTTGGCTACCTCAGCGAAGCTTATATGTTTACTACTAAATGCTTACAAACACATGAGAATGTGATAAGTCCGACATAAGTATCTTCTATTATATATTTTTTTTATATGGCAAACACCGATGTCGACTAATCTGCCAATGTCTAAATTAAATTTGAAAAATCTTTTTTATGTTTCATAGCTCAAATACGAGATAATGTAGTCTACTAAGTGATGTTCTAATGCGTTATCGATTCAATTTTTAAAACAATCGACAATTCGAAGAAATTTTAATTGATTTTACACATTGACATACATGTAAATGTACCTATTTTTCTGTTTCATCTTCTTGTTTGTATATTATGTGTGTGTGCTTATATGGTTAAATAAATAATAAATAAATAAAATGCAAATATCAAATTTTCACTGCCATATGTACTTAACACAAATTCTTTACATCTGCGAATATTAATTTATCGGAATATTGGAGCTAAATAGTAATCAAATTGACTATTGTAAAAACAGTGTAAAAAAACAGCCTCCACGAAGTGTTACTCTTTCATAAGCTGGTTAATTCATCAAACGATACATTTTATAAATCATCGGACAGATAAAATAGCTTCTGTTAAAAGTGACTGTCAAAAAAAAAAGACTTTGCTTAAAGGCCTCAGTAGCCAGGTCACTAAATTGATCGCGCAATAATTGTACAATTATTGCTGTTCCTTACGTAATAAGCCCGCCGTTCTCGCTCGGTGGCGCCACAAAGGTCATTCTCTATTCAGTAAATATCTTTTTACATCCCGTTACATTTTAAAGTAGTAAAGAAATGCTTTATCTTTTTGCGCTTTGCTAAATGAACACCACTTAATTTCTGTGTAGTCTATGCGAATTATCACATCTAGGTTCTGTTTTTGGAACGAAACTTATCGCTAAATGAATGTAACAAATTGACAACATCCAATCGCGTTACTTGATTTCTGTTTAATCTTTCTTTTGATTACTTTGATTCATATTCTTACAAGCATCGTCCTTTGATTACTTAGATTCATATTCTAATGCTGTAAGCATTCTAAATTCGGAATTATAGAAAAAAGAATAAAATATTCAAATTCAAATATGTTTATGATATTGCAGCAGCAATTATCTAATTACTTGCTTAAGTTTAAACTACTTAAGACTACTTTTACTAAAACATTTCGTACGTACAAAGTCGTAATGTATCATAGCTAAATACAAGAAGGCGGCCCAATTTCCGCGGGAAAAACCGCGTGGGTCCGCCGGGAACCAATTGCCGTCTAACAAGCAGCCCCTGAGACTAAGCTGTTAAGCCTTGATTTAATGCCGGCCCCAGGATTTGGATAATTTCGCTCAATTTTTAGTTTATGCCACTGTTTAATTCTAATCATCGAAAGGTCCTACTTTAGGATAATTTGTCCGCACCGTATTTAGGCTATGTTTGATACCGAAAAACGTCCAGTAATAATGCTGTGGGATAGAATACGATAGCAGAGATTATCTATCTATAGTAAAAATAACAATTATAGTCCTGCACCAAGCTGGGATTGTCCTTGGTTGCAGTCGCGTAGTGCATACAGGAATAATCGTCGGTTCAAATTCAAATTCAAATCTTTATTGCTCAACACAGTATATAATTATACATTTCCAGATGTTAGGTGAATGCGCAGTTCACTATGTTGTACCAGTTTAGGCATGCAAAATTATTATTTAAATTATATAATATCATTAATTATTATTTATGTCATACCATGTCAATGAATCATTATTAACAATAATAATAATTAACATTATTACAAAATTACAGAGTGTCATAAATTATAATAAAATTATACCATGTCATAAATATCATTAAAATATACAGCTTTATAATCTGTTACTTAAATAAACAATGTCATCAAATATCACTAAAATCATACCATGTCATAAATTAAAATGTTATACAATGTCATAGATTGAAATCACAAAATAATTTCAGAGTGTAAAATGTCATAATAATAAATAAAACAATACGTAAAAAAATGTCAGAGTCTAGTACATAGGACAACACATAATAAATTACAGTAAATAAATGAAAAAAATCGGACTTCAGTGTTCATACTACTACTAATGTACAGATAAATTTCTGTCTGACATGTACTCGTGTATTGTGTAGTACGTCTTATTTAACAGTAACTTATTCAGTTGCTTTTTAAAGATATGAATATCGTTAATATTTAATAAATCATTAGGAAGTGTATTGTAGATCTGTGGTGTCATTCCTAGAAAGTTCTTATGAAATACCGCTTTTTTGTGTTGTCTCCCGCTTATCTTATTTTTATGTCGCGCGCTGTGTAGTGTTTCAAATAAGTGCAAGTTTGTTTTTACAAAAAGAGCCACTTCATATATGTAGAGGCAGGGTACTGTTAAAATACGAAAATCTACAAAGACTTGTTTACAGCTCTCCGTGCTTTGAATGCCGCATATCGCCCTAACACACCTTTTTTGCGCTCTAAACACAGTGTCCATGTTTGTGGAGTTACCCCAATATATAATGCCGTAGCGTAACGTAGACGTAACATATGCATGATACGCTGTAACCAAAACTTTTTGATGTACCTCCTTTGCGAGATTTCGCAAAGCATATGAATTCTGACTCAGGCGTTTACAAACATTGTCAGTGTGAGTTTTCCACGACATGTCTCTGTCCAGTTCCAGTCCCAAGAATTTTGTAGTTGTCGTTTCTGAAATTATTTGTCTCGAAATTTTATGTCAGGTTTTTTATGGTTGGTCCTTTGCTCAAACGTCGTTATTTTAGTTTTGCCAATATTAATGTTTAAATTATTTGCGCCCGTCCATTCTATTAATACTTGGAGACAGTTGTTTATGTCTCCCTCAAGTGTCGTCGCATCATTATTACCACTAAAAACGACCGTGCTATCATCAGCAAACAAAACCATCGGGTGATGTGTTTCTCTGGGCATTTTTATTATTTATTATTTCATTAATGTAAATAATAAATAATAACGATCCTAAAATACATCCTTGGGGTACACCGTAGTTATTAGCTCTCTGACTTGATAGATAAGTACGCTCGGTTTTTGAAGCAATGCAGACCTTATCTATTTTCGTAACTTGTTTTCTGACGGACAAGTACGATTTCAATAGGTTCAAAGCATTGCCCCTAACTCCATATCTTTCCAACTTCTTTAAAAGTATTGTTCTATCCACAAAATCGGTTGGTGTCACAATTCCTGATACATGCCTAACAAGGCCTCTGCAAGTTGGCTTCGGCTCCTCACACCGCCTTTCAAAGGACTGGGTTCCGAAATTGTAAAAAAATAACACGACCACTGCTCCCTATGAAACGATTTTGATGATTGTTTATTTGTTTGAAAGCTGGTGCTCTCATGTGGTCCAATTTCAATTTGATCAAGATCTGCCGAGTACCTAGTTTTTAAGTTATGCTTAATAATGCGTATTTGCTTGGTAAAATAAGGTACCAAAACAAAAAAAAAAGAGAAAAATAAATATCCAAAAAAATTAATTAATTGACTTCCTTGACATTCTTAAACGAAAACTAACTTTCTTATCGCTCGCAGGTGTCAAAACAAAATTGTACCTTAGTCACCGACTTTTGAAGAGAAAGTTATTTTTCGCTTTGTAGTGTTTTGTTCGGAAGTCAGTTTTTTTTAAAAGTTTATTTCAATAAACTAATTAACTACGGAAATAGCCAAAACATAATCTCATACCAGTATGGTATAATTCAAGTATTGTTTTGGCCACGGTGCCAACCAAAAACGTATATTCATACGAAGACGTCGTCAATGTAGCTGTGACGTCAGGTTCATACGATGTTCTTGACGTCACGCTACGGTCCCACTGGCTACGGAAGCAGTTACGCCAACGTATTGTCCGGATATATTGTAGCCTTTTACACCGTTTGAATAAAAAGAGTTATTTTTGTCATTTTAATACAACTTTGTATGTTAATTGTGAGGAGACAAGGGTGGTGGGGTGAGGGTCGATGTCAGCGATCATCATCATCATCATATCAGCCGAAAGACGTCCACTGCTGGACATAGACCTCCCCCAAGCGTCACCACATTGATCGGTCTTGTGCGTCTCGCATCCAACCGCAACGTATCCCCGCAATCTTCAACAGGTCATCAGTCCACCTGGTGGGTGGGAGGCCTTCCAACGCAACGTGTTCCGGTTCGCGGTCACCACTCCAGAACCTTTCTGCCCCATCGGCCATCCGTTCTGCGAGCTATGTGGTCTGCCCACTGCCACTTAAGTTTGGCAATTCTTCGGGCTATGTCGGTAACCCTGGTTCTCTCGCGGATCTCTACATTTCTGATTCGATCACGCGAGGAAACTCCGAGCATAGCCGTTTCCATTGCCCTGCCATGTCAGCGATGGCGATGGTCAAAATGCTAAATGATGAATGGATGGATTGATCACGTGGCATTTCGATAGCGCTTGGCATTTTTACTTTTTTTCCAATCGCAATGGCAACGCTTTCGTTGGTAGTTTGGCAGTTGTTAGACTAAAGCCTCTTGTCACTTTTTAACTGACTTTCCAAAATAGAGGAGGTTCCTCTTTTTTGAAAACATAATTGTCTTTATGTTTGTTTTATTTGTTAACCGATTTTGAAAATTGTTGTTGTGTTTTCTTTTAAATTGGTTTCATTTAAATTTGACGAAGATCTGATGATGAACCTTGGAGATACACAACAGAACACTTCAATAAATGACGGCTGATCTTTTGGGATTGCTGCAATCGCATGTCTGTATATTGTTTATACCATTTCATAACCTGACATCACGCCAGTACGTGTTCACCTTGGTACACTCTCATTTCACCGGTTATGTTGAAGTTTCAACATATTCGACTAATCTACTCTGGCATTATAGGTACCTTACTACAGAAATTGCCTATTAGGTACCACAAATAAAAATCATTTTTACAAAAAAATACAACTGACTTCCAAATAAAAACACTACAAAGTGAAAAATAACTTATTTTTCGAAAGAGGGTGTCAAAAAACAAAAATAGGAACACAGACTTCTGAAAAAGAAGTTATTTTTCATAATATGTTGTTTTTATATGGAAGTCGGTTGTGTTTTTTTGTAAAAATATTGTTTCACTGTTAACATCTTTCTTCATAAAGTAGGCAGGCGGTTTACGCCTGAAGCTTACCGAACCGATACAACCATTGTTCTCACAGCACTAGCAATTAGTTTGAGGTTTACTCGACCACTTGAGAGGTGATGGCGATTAATTAGCACACATATAAACTAGCCCTATATGGGTTAAGTACACCTCCGGCCATGTTGTACACTAGGTATTATTCATGTTATTACATAATAATAATTGTTTTTTTTTAAGGATGTCTGAGATAGGTAAGACCCTGTGTTACAGATCACGCTTTTTAAATTTAGGCATATTAACCGTAAAATTACAAAAATAGTTTGGTTATAGATTGTTTACAAATCGAAACTTAAAAATTAAGTTGAAGGTAGAATACAATAAAATTTTATTAAATTAAAATCAATGAAAATGTCAAATTTCAAGTGCAAGTCGGTCGAAATTAATTGTTATTGCATCCATAAGAACGCACTAGCAAAAAATCGCTTTCTGTGTAAATCAAATCGTGTCGAGCTATCAGGACAGATGTGTCACACGGTAAGTCCTTGGATTCATTACAGAGACCTGGACATATTTTTTTTTAAATATTTCTAAGTTAAAGTTTTTTACCAGTAATAACTGGTAAAAAACTTTTACCAATAAGACTTGGTAAATCCTAGGTTTTGCAGTAACATATGCTTTCTAAAGAGTTTTATTTACTGACAGAGGCTGCTTATGATTAAATTGCAAATTGAATACGGTCTGAATCCTTTTAGTATACGATTAACTGTATTTAAAAATAGCATTGTCTTAGAACTAGTAGGCACTTTAGTATGCAAACAACACATACCGACTTCATCTAGTTTTAAAAAATATGATCGACATGTAAAAGTGTTTGTACAAACCAACTTACAGAAATAAAATCATTTATCATTTATCATATAATCCAATCTCCTGAAATACTTTAGCAAATATAATTATATATTTTGAAAACGGGATTCTGCATAATGTAATTGTAATAACAATGATTTTTGGCAAACAATCTTTTATTAACAAAATGAAAGGTCACAGATTTCTGTTGTTCAGACGAACGGACCCATATTGCGAGTGTCATTTGTTTTCATTATACATTTCATTAAGTTTCTAAATGGTGTTGATTTTCAACGCCTGGGCGTCGCTTTGTGAGTTTGTTTTAGTATTTACCGAGTCGGCAGTCGAATGGATACAAATAACTTCGAGCAACGATGTACGGATTTTTAATGGTCTGGACAACGGTCTGAACATACTTTGCAATAATTTAAACGTAGGACTGATGTATTGCTTAAAATATGGAACCCGAAAAAAATTAAACTGAAAATGGTAAAATGTGTACATCATTAACAATTTATGGTAGGTACAATTTATTCTCGAAATCAAAAGTGTTATCCGCACTGCTGAAAATACTTAGGCGTTGGGTATAGACGGTTTAAGATCAAGAGTTATGCTAAACAGACTTTCTGCAACCGGCTAATACAACGGCTGCAATGAGCAGTTTTAAGAGCTTTATTGACAACAACTGACATTATTTTGACAGAAGTTAGTGTCGATCTTGTATAGCGAAATTTGTGGTTAACGTGTGTGTATTTTATTAGTGAGAAGACACACGGAAAATACTATTTTCAATACACTTCCTCGAAAACTAGCTCTTATTGCACTACGATTAGGTTCGACATGCAACATATTTCGCACGCGTGCGGTAATAAGATTACAGCACGCGTGCGGTAATTCGATTAAAACATAAGAAATTTGAAAAAAAAAAACACCACTGACTAATCTCGTCATTTTGATTTGCGTTTTTACAGTGTAAATATTTTTTGAATATTTAAATTGTGTTTATAAAAGAATACTACTAATAAACATGATTATTTTAAACAAATATTACTTTTTCAATACACTTCCTCGAAAACTAGCTCTTATTGCACTATGATTAGGTTCGATATGCAACATATTTCGCACGTGTGCGGTAATAAGATTACAACACGCGTGCGGTAATTCGATCAAAACATAAGACATTTAAAAAAAAACACCACTGACAATTATAGAGCAGGCGTGTTTTTTTTTTGATCTCGTCATTTTGATTTGCGTCTTTACAGCGTTAATATTTTTAAAATATTTAAATTGTGTTTATAAAAAGAATAATACTAATAAACATGATTATTTTAAACAAATATTACTTTTATGAACAAGTTAACATTTAATTTGTGTTCTTAATTAAAATATATTTGAATTTTATATTTTTCCTGTGAGGCTGTTTAACGGCTTCGTACCTTTGCTTCTCCTTTAACCTGCGAACATAAAGCGCGGCAAAAAAAGGAAAGTTAGTCTTGATAATTTGAGTTATTTGAGAAAAATTACGAATTTAAGTTTTGAAGAGAATTCTTTAGATGGAACTCCTCCGGATATTGTGATTGAGGCACAAAATGCTTGCGATAGCCTGTTGCCATCTAAATCTAAGGTGAATTAAATGGCAGCTTTGCAAAGTTTTCTTCAGTGGAAAGTTACTAAACAGGCGTCGTCATTTCGGGGCAAGTATTTTTGGCATATTTCTATGAACTCGCTACTAAATATAAGCCTAGCACGCTATGGTGTATATATTCCATGCTAAAAAGCACGGTTCTGCAAAATCACGGTGTTAACATAAAATATATTGCAACCTGACTGCATTTCTAAAAAGACACTCCGTCGGATATATTGGACAAAAATCAAAAGTATTGTCTCCAAATGAAGTTGAAAACTTTTTGAAAGAAGCTCCGGATAGCCAGTATTTGGCAACAAAGGTTAGTAGTTGAATCAATATCTAATCTATAAAACCTTACCTAGGCGCTAAGTCCGTACACTAAACGAACCTATGCTTATCTAAACTGTGTTTATTTCTTCGAAAGTGTATTGAAAAACGTCGTTTGATACACGTGGGAATTTGTTATTGCGTTTCTCGGCCCCATAACACCCTCGCCTTACGGCTCGGGTGTTCAATCGGCCTCGTACGCAATAACAAACTTGCCGCACTTGTATCAAAATGTACTATTATGAACAAGTTAACATTTTATTTGTGTTCTTAATTAAAATATATTTGAATTTTATATTTTTTCTGTGAGGCTGTTTAACGGCTTCATACCTTTGCTTCTCCTTTAATCTGCAAACATAAAGCGCGGAAAAAAAAGGAAAGTTAGTCTTAATAATTTGAGTTATTTGTGAAAAATGTCGAATTTAAGTTTTGAAGAGAATTCTTTAGATGGTACTCCACCGGATATTGTGATTGAGTCACAAAATGCTTGCGATAGCCTGTTGCCATCTAAATCTAAGGTGAAATATATGGCAGCTTTGCAAAGTTTTCTTCAGTGGAAAGTTACTAAAAAGGCGTCGTCATTTTCGGAGCAAGTATTTTTTATGACAAAAATACGTACCTATCGTTTTATTATTTCTTCGAAAGTGTATTGAAAAACGTCGTTTGATACACGTGGGAATTTGTTATTGCGTTTCTCGGCCCCATAACACCCTCGCCTTACGGCTCGGGTGTTCATTCGGCCTCGTACGCAATAACAAACTTTCCGCACTTGTATCAAAATGTACTATTTTATATTTAGCTGTTTCTGTCCCACCGGTCCTGTCCTTCGCGAATTCTATTCCCGCGCTTAGGCTTAGTATGCACTGTGATATTCGCGCGGTTTTATTCCGCATGCTGCATTATAACTAACACGCACGACGGATAAAATTCCGCGCAATTTATGTCTGTTCTTACCCGTTCATAGATTACCGCAAAATATTCGCACGGCTTTAAACCGCGCCGCGGTGCAGTTGTGTTTGTGGCAAACCACAGATTTGTTGTGGAATTTGTGCCGCGCGGTCTTTTTACCGCAAGTGCGTGCAGCTTCATATAATTCCATAGGTATGTCGCAGAATGGGCTCTTTCGCTAGAATAAAAACCACACTGCATCTTAAGCTGTACTCAAACAAGCTCTTAGAGAGGTACAAAGCAACTGATGGTATGGTAAAAGTACAAATATAATAAAACAACAATAAATCACTGTACATAGTAAACACCTGAGTTATGATCCAAGTTATCGCAGTACAAGTCCATAACTCGCTTGATGGCGCAGTCAAGGTTTTATTCGCACTGTTTTATTTACACAACAGTAAATGCCCCGTAAACCACGAAAACCGTTTCTAAGTACCTTGACATAAATCTTCTTAGTACTCGAAGATGAAGCTTCTCTAAAAGTATGAATAATATAATCTATAACACGCTCACGACTTCAATATATTATGTAAAACAATCTATTTGCATAGCCTATTCCAACTATTTTGGGTTCGGGTTTCAGTCTAACCCGATTCAGCTGGGTACCAGTGTTTCTAACCTCCGTCGGAAAAAGAGGGTTGTTATCAGTTTGACGTGTGTACTTGTGTGTTTGTTTATCTGTATGTGGCGTCATAGCTACTAAACGGATGAACCGATTTTGATTTCGTCTGTTTTTTTTTGAAAGGTGATTTTATAGAGAGTATTCATAGCTATGTTTGACGAAAATCGGTTCAGCCGTTCAAAGTTTATGGATTTAAGATTTGAATTGGGGTGTTTTCGCAAGATCTAATTCCACCTAGCCCGTTTCATTATCGGATTACCAGATGTACGGTGAAGCGCCAACGGTACATGGCGAACATCACACCCATACGGACAAAACGTTTTGGGAACACTTTTATTGTGCGTACTGCTAAGGAGTGGAACTTCCTGCCGGAGTGTGTTTTTCCAGACAGCTAAAATCTAGGGGTCTTCAAGTCAAGAGTGAATATGTTTTTTCTAGGCAAGTGTGATTCACCGTCGACCACGCGATTCTTAATTTTTTTAAATTTGACTTGTACATGGAGTCTACTGCCTATCTGACCTCCACAACCCAGTAAAAAACCAGTATGTAAACCGAAAGATTGAAATACTGCCTGGTTGGTATAGTGGCCGCTAGAGGCACTGCAGAGTGTGTGGTTCTAAGTTTTATTCCCAGGTCAGAATCAGCAGCCCAGAGTATGGATTAGTTCCCTGTCGATGGCTATAGACTCACCCGAAATATTCAATGGAACTTATAGTTGTCGGCACATAACTTGGCAAGAGTCGTTTTTAGGTCTCTTTAGTTACCATGCGGGACGCGGGGAACGTTTAGCACCGTTCCGAGCTCGCGAATGGTTGGTCAGTTGACACAAGGATCGACAGACCAATCGCGTCACGTCTACGTTCCGTTCGCTATTTATGGTGGTTGGTCAGTTCACGCAATATGCGCGAGCTTAACCCCACTACGCCAAAACCTTGCCAAGTTACATGCCGGGGACAATAAACATAACTAGCAAAATTTGGCTATACTCTATACTTCATAAAAATAGCTTGATCTGTGCGACAGCTGTCACTATCAATACAGTAACAATAGCGCTTGACAGGCTAACAATAACGTAACAACAACGTATACGTCAGTTTGACATATGTCGCAGGGATTCGAATGCCAAATTTTGACAGGTTTTCAGGCTAAAGTATAGTTTGATAAAATAAAATACTCAACTCGTTCTGAACCTCAAACAGTCAATTAAAATTAGCCCGAAAGTCTTCTAGGAAAAGGTATGGTGTTAGGTAAATACAACTGAAGACTGAAAATCGAAATGAAAAACATTGCCATAGCGCGTGACAAAACTCTGAACTTAAGTATGTTTTTTTATTTCGGAGACAAAATTGACACAAACGAATGTCAAATTACTTCTTTTAGGACAGGAAGCCTAATGAGGTATAATAATATAATAAGCCTTAAAAGTAGTAATTTGGCATTTGCATATGTCAATTTTGTCTGTCAGATAAAAAAAAAACAGAAGTTATGGTAGCAAGAGAAGGGTAGACCCTTCTCTTGCCACTTAAAAGTATACCTATTCCATTTACATCATTGTTCATAAAATTATCTTTGGCTTGTTTCATTCTTAATTAAATCTTTAACAAATTGAAGGTTCTTCGGTATTACAAACCTCTTCAAACCTATTTATAATTCTTGTTTTGTTGTTTAATTGTTCGTGGGTTGCCAACCGTCAAAGACTTTACCGGTACAATTAACATTTGTTGTTATAAGCATCCTTTCACAGATAATTAATCATCTATTTCGGGATTAAATACTTTTTCCATCCATTTTATTGACCAAGGTTGTATAAAAGTTCGACAGTACTTGGCGCAAAGTATTTTATTTATTATTGTGGGGATAATGTAGATACATCCATCAGCCTTCGTGCCAGTTAGATTAGGCAATTAATCAGCCAGCGTTGAGCAATAACATTCCAGTTATTTAGTTTGAAACAAAAACAATCAACACACACACGACTTAACGAAAACAAAGTAAATTGTACAATATTAGTGTTGTTGAGACTTGGGTCCAACTATCGACTGATTAATAATGATATATGTATAAATTTTTACACAATACTCAATCAAATCGATATTTTATTAAATATCTATAGGGTCTATAGATATGATGTATTTTCCTGTGACGATGACTCTTCCTCAAATTCGAAAAAACCGTAATAATTTTTGGTACTGATTACTAAGTTATACCACGGGGTCCTAGCGCTAACAAAGAATATTTGGTTGAAATAAATGTCACTAGATGGCGCGATATGCCTCGAGTTGTTATTGAATTGTGTGAAAAATTAACATTTTCTTGAATTGATCATAAAAATTGTATGTTCTCGTTTAATCAACTCTCATAAGCACAAAATTATTGAATATTGGGCTTTTAATTCACATTTTAAAGATTTTTTTAACGGGTCGCTTAAAATTTATTCCAATAGATGGCGTGGTTTTAAATTTCTGAGGCATGCCATTCGATTTTAAATTTGTATGGTAACACATTTTGGTACAAAGCAACAGTAAAAATGTGCAAAAAATACTATAAAACAAATCGTCACTGTATCTAAAGAAAAATAGTCACGAACCGAGAAAACTCTTTTACTGGCAAGTCGCTGCTAACAACATCTATAGCTGTGGAACGGAACCGAATGCGATCGATTTTCCTATAAAAATAATTATCTTAATCATACGAAAAGCGCTAGTTACGTCGGCACTGTTTCTTTGTATGGGATGAGGTATCTGTATGCTAGTATTATATTATCTGTGGTTATACCAAAAGTAAGGGTATCAACATTTCAGCGTAAAGACGTCTAATGCTGGATAGTCCTCCCCATAGCGTCACCTTCAAACGTCAGCCGGCTCTGTGCTTTTCGCATCCAGCGGAATGTTGATAACTAATAAAACTACGTTTGTAAAATTTTCCTTAATGATTTGTAAACGTTGCTCATTCCGTCTAATTAGTAAATTATCGATACTTTTCATTTCAAATCCCTAGAACAGTTACAGCTACATTAAATACCACCCACACAAAGGCTTATTTGTCTATTAATTAGGGATATTTTAATTAATGCATTGGCATTAGTCGAATCGGCATTTTGGGCTTATTCTGCTTTAACACTAATTTACAATGTTAATAACGTAATTATGATCGAGCATTTAGAAAACCGCAACAACGTTTGAACTGTCGCATTATTATCATGCATGTTAGGTTTGGGGGACAGGATGGTACGGAACAAGATTTTTTTGCGCCGATCGCATGTAACATGGGATAAGGGCAGGAAGATGATGGTGGTGGATTGCAAGAGTCACTTTTAAAGTAAAGAATTAGTTTTTCTTTGTTGTTGGTAACTGCTTATATGACCAGATTATTGAACATAAATGAAGCAAGGTAAGAAAAATGAAAGAATCAATCAAAGAAAGTTATTTTTGTTTTTGCTTGGATTCCCTCAAAAGGCGCCTGGACCTTTGGGGAAAAGACCAGGAAAGTGGGATTTTTACCTCACTAAAACCACCGTGATCACCATCAGCACGTAGAGGCCCCGCTACCTATTAAAAAACCAACCCAAAACCCCCACTGTGCAACACCTGTTAGAGCACATCCCTGGAGAGACTGTGAAGCGTCTCCCTTGAGCCTCGCTATGCACGGCAGCACGTGACCACTATGCCACTGTCTTACCTGGAGTCACATGATCCCAATCTGTTCGCACGTTCTGCGTACCCCTATGGGAAAATAGGCGTGAATTGATTTGTGGAGTTAAGTTATTTGTCTAGTTATTGCATAGTTTAAATAAGACACAAAAAATAAAAACCCATCTTGTTTTTATTCTCTCTTAATTTTGCTAGACAACTGATTAAGTATGTATAAGCTCGGCCAATTATTTTTGTCCACAGGAAACGATAAATTGGAACCGTACACATAGCTTCTGAAATTTTATAAGTAGGTATAAAAAGAACACATTTTGAATTTGATCATCAATCCGCAAACTTTCGTCCGACTAAGCACTAAATAGAGCTAAAATCAATTCCGGTCAGATGACACAGTTACCGCGTGGCGAGTTCCGGTGGTCACGGCATTCCTATTTCCTGCCTGAACGTTTTCAATAACTACCTTCATTTGTTTACCAAAACATTTTAATGCCAAATCGTTTTCACACATCATGGACGGACAAATTGCATTTGAAATTGAATAACCTATTGAATCATATTGAGCGTGACAGTACTTGAATTTTCGGGACTTAATATAATTTGTGTTAATATGATGTTAACCTATTTGTTATTGGTTTTTATGAGGGTTATTAAAGTAATAATTTGTTATTAAAAGTTGTTCTCGTTGTTCTTTCTGTAACATTTTATCACGTTATAATTGTTTGCAAAGGGAAAATAAACAGCTATCTAGACTTTTAAAAAGTACCTAATGTAGAAGTCATTGCATTGTCTAATATTAACCTACTTTACTTTACCTAACTTTATGAAATACTTTATTAAATAAGTTACCCGCAATTATATTATTTGTATTCGATTACAATATATTAAAAGATACAACCCTGAAACCACGTTCAATAAATCCTAAAATAATCCACAAAGCGATGATAATATTACAAACTACGCGCTACGCCGTAGCAGTCGCGTAGCATCGTAGCACCGATGCGCTACGAGACTATATGTAATATTTGAGAAGCGGAGTGTCGCGAAGGCAATCGAAGTCGCTTTGAGCTGCGCTTCAGGTGGCGAACTACTTAGAGAAAGTGCAAAATTCTGCATAAAGCCACTGTGAAACGAACCGAACTAAAACCTTTGAACTCCTTTGATTCGTGGCAGGTTTACGATTTCACGGCGGTGTCATTTACCTCCGACGTCTGACATTTCTTGTACAATGATGTCTGCGAGAAGAAAGTAATGTCTTCTTAGTTACTGCTGACTAAGGCCCAGTTTTTTGATCCGTAGTTAACTCAACCAATGTTTAAATATGCTAACCAATGGTTTAAAGTTTCGATAAAGCGCGTTTATTCATCAATTATTCTTAGTCTAGCAAACGTGTAAATAATTTACTGTCCAACTTATTTGACGATTTCTGAAGCTTACCTATACTTCTATACTAAGCTAATCTATAAACTTAAAAACTACTGGACCGATTTCAACAATACTTTCACCGTTAGGAAGCTACACTATCCTCGGGTGACATAGGCTACCTTTTATCCCTGTATTCCCACGGGAACGGCAACTACGCGGGTGAAACCGCGAGGCGTCCGCGAGTAATTAATGGAAAAACGCATATTGTCGAAATTTTAAACTAATGGTTAGTATTTTTAACCCTTTGTTAAGTTAACCACGGATAAAAAACTGGGCCTTCGCAAGTTAACTTTACGCTTGAGGTTTAGTAGGTACAAGTTTATTTAGCAAAAAGCGTCATGTCGTATAACCAAGTACTTTTACTTTTATTACTTGTGCAAGCCAGTCACAACGGTAACTGCAATAAAACAAACACGTGCTACCTCACATGCGATTAAAACAAACAAACTTGCATAAACTCGAAAAAGATCGCAAACACGTATAAAAAGCAATCTACGCGCAAACCAATTACGAAATTGCTATGTTTATGTAAAAACGTGCTCAAAAGAATGTAACACACAAATTACTTTGTTTTTAGTTAGCTTTTGTGCCCCGGTAGAAGGCATATAAATCAAAGTTTGTTCAAGCGCTGCGAGGTAGCGCTGTTGCGCTGTAAAGCAGTATTTATGACGTAAAGCATCGTCCACACTGTAGCACAAGTCATAGTCCGCTCGGTCATATTCGTGAGATATGTAATAGGTAAATATGGGCCAGAAAGAGATGGCGGGATGACCTGGACTCCTTTTTATGGGATTGGCTGGCGATCGCAGTAGATCAAGAGATGTGAAACACTGTAACTGCCTCACTCAGTGAGGTGTAATAAAATAAAATAAAATATCCGATATAGTTTTTGTATGTGGTACAATTATTTGCCAAGTGAATCAGGTCATGGGCGAATGGGACTTAAAAATGTCTTCACACTAAAAGTAAATAAAGTAGGCAGCTGACGCGGAAATTATAATTATGTAGATTAGAAGCATACTAGTTGCTGAAGCAACAAGTTTTTGGAAAAAGGAAGAAATACCCCATTTTTACTAAAAATCATGTAATTTGTTCAGGGTAATTTGTAGAACTGGTTAACAGGTGTTTTGACGTTTGGCGATTTGTTTGTCGTACTTTTTTCGTTTACTTTTTTATAGCAAGCTCATTATGAGCTCAGTACTGAGGCATGGCCTTAAAACAAAAGATTAATCATCTGATTTTACAAAATTCACTTGATTTCAACATTAAATAACAGTAGCCGTATTGCGTAAGTGCGCAAAGAGTTTGACCGCTACCCAATTGACCAAATCGACCAATCACATCAATGACGCGATGTGGATTTCCGTCTTGTGTGATTGGCCAATTTGGTTTTTTCCTTGATAAAAAGTAACCAATAAACTTAGCATTGGTGAAACCTTGTATTAGTAAGTCATATAACTATCGTAATCGGATCAGTATAACAAACAAATAAATAATAAAAAATATTACCATTTTATAATACTAATATTATAATTATATCATTTTATAATTATAATACTAATACTAATATAAAGGATAATATTTTAGTGTTCACCAAAAATCTAAAGGTACATCTAAAATACTGATCGTGCACCAAATATTAGTTGATCTACGAATAAATTATGGTCAAAGAATCAGTCCAAGAGCGAGCGAAGCGAGCTCGGGAACTTAGGGCACCCCGACACGGACAGGTTAGGTTCGAACGAGATGACGGGAGCTGAAGTGAGCGAGCAAAGCGAGCGAACTCAGCTCCCGTCATCTCGTTCGTGTTAGGTTACTTTTGACCCTGCAGACAGAAATAGGATCCCCGCGCAGCGGGGCTACGTCGACTTATATGAACATATTTTGGTGCACATTCAGTATATTTGGTGGAACACAGGCAAAATTAGGTAAATGAAATGGGAATAAATTGAAGTACTTTGTAAACATGTAGCCAACTCATATTAATATAAGACCTTTATACTGTACTCATGTTTTACAAAATAAAAATATCTTATCTTATCTTATCTTATCTAAATACCATCCGTTAATAAACTTGCGCGATAAGTATGAAATATTTTTTGGCGCTAACATAATTATGAGCTTAATAATCGATTGTTTTTATTAATACACATAAGATTTGTTAAGTAGAATAATCAATTACAACATTATTAATTAGGATGTCTTATGACGCAAACTATCTCTATCTCAGGTCTTTTTGGTACTATTACTGAACCAAAGGAGATGCATGTGTTCTGGCCCATTTGGTACCCGTACCGAACTATACGGTTAAATATTAATGAAAAGTTAGAAACGCGGTTAAACAAACATTTATTTATTGGTGTAGTGACACAATATTTTATGTGCACAGAACTTTGTTTCTAAACAACAACTATTCCGATCCATTTGTTAGTTTGCAATGAAGGACAGGCCACATAGCCGCCACCATTTGCATGGCATGAGCAGGATGTTGCCACGTTTGTAGGACTTTTGCGCGTCTGTGGCGTGCACGGGAATGTTCTGTGCATGCAGGTTTGCTCGCACAAGAATAGCCTACCACTACGTGAGTATTGTTCTAGATTAGTGCAAAGGCTTGTTGAGTTAATGAAGCGAGATTAGAGTTAGAATTATTTATTTCAGGTTGGATTTATGATCATTTAATGTCTAGTGTTTTGTACATTAGTAATATCTAAAAGACATTTTTATTGCAAATCACAATAACGCCACCTACATGTTAATATTATATTCAGTATCTATTTTATTTACCGACGTCTGTGTATCACTGCCAATTGAAAATTAGCGCTGGGTGTCTGACGCCCAGCAAATACCAGTTAGTAACCCTTTCGGAGTGGGCACGTCCAGCACAGCTCTACTTCAACCTTGTTTGTACTTTTTTACTTTTCTTCCCTGTTTCTTAGTAATTGTTACTATTGTGTTGTGTTGTCGAATAAATGTTTTCTATTCTATTATTAAATGTTTTATTATATATTTTTTATAAGTGGACAAAAAATATTGAAACTATCAACGTAACAGAAAAAAATAAGCGATGAAAGGGAGCGACGACATCGAACCGCCACAGGGTTCAAAAACCCAACTCAACCTCCTTATCTCTGACCTCGCCCTTACATTTCGCAGCAAATCGTTTTTACATCCAATAATATCGTGCGCGATATTCACAATAAGGAGTGCCGAGATATATGAGAGTAAATGATCGCATTTATCCGCTCGAGTTTTTCATGAAGTGATATGAATGCGATGTATTGGTACTGCTGCTGCTTTCAATGCGGACAAATTATTCTGAAACACGAAAAATTGACGATCTCATATGTATTGTGATGATTGAGCTTCATTCTCGCTTTTATTCAGAATACGGTGAGCCTAAAATATTTACTTTTATTCTTAGAATTGTGGTTTATCAAATTATAATCAGAATTCATTGTTATAAATGTAGCTAACAATGTTGCACGTTGATTACATTAATAATCTACTAAATCTAACCTTCCGCAATAAACGTAAACTCTTTATTTTTTGCAGTTAAATCCTAAACAAGTTATGTCGTCTTCGTTTAATGATTTTCGCGAATATTTCGGCAGGCGAGGGTAGCGGACAATCAACGCTAAAAGCACCATTGTCAATTTTAATGAAACTCTTCGAGATATCAACTTTGTTTCGGGCCATTGTCGGAGACGGCGTCTGCCGAAGTACCGACGAGTTTTGTTGTGTCGCTGATAAACTTTTATGTGACCAAATTGTTCATAGTTAGACACTTTAATTTTGTGGGAAACGAGATTGAAATCCTATTAAAACTACGTACATTGTTTGTTAAATTACCTACTGGAAGAGTTGTCTATTAAATACAACTGCGTTAAATGACTGTTTGTAATCAAATAAGACAATGTCAGTTTTCTAGCGCCTTGAGCTCTAAACATCGATGTTTGATCTGGGGCGGTTCAATACCACAAACATTTATTTGCATCCCCGGAAACCTTATTGCGTAAGAGAATTCAGCAAAGCAAAGGGTTTGGGCCTGGTCTACAACACTAAAAGCGTCCAATATTTTTTGATAATACCAAATTATAAGAGATTTTGTCATACTGTTTCATGGGGTCATACCTTGCCTTGCCGAATACACTTACGGAATTAGGCTGCGGGTAGTTTTTGTAAAATAACTACCTATTAGATACTGTGCCGTAATAGAAAATCCTACGCTACTTACCCTAGTAGAATGAGAATACGCGCTAAGTTAATTATAATAATTAAGGGTCATCGGTCGAGTCTATTCATTACAAGATAATAGGGTGTTTACTCTGAGAGAACAGGAAATATCGAGGAAAACTGAGACGGATCGATCAGAATGATCAGTATTTGCAAGTTTGTCTTGTCATTGCAATTCTGTTATCATGAAAGTACAGGGTGGCTAAATTCGATGCGATGATGACAATGACAAAAACGAATGTAATTAGATCTTCTCAAAATTATAATATACGTGCTTCGAAATTTTGTATGCATAATAACATCTACTAAATCTTGACCTGTTTGCTGGCTAAAACAGGACTAGCTTTTTGTCGAGGTTTTCGTCATGTACAACAACTAGGTACAGTCAATGGTCAAAAGTGCAGTCTTACTCTCCCAAAGCTCAAATGGCTAGTTTTTATAGAAGTTAAAGAATAGATTATTTCTACTAATCGTGAAAAGTTGAAATTCTTCTGCTTTAAAAATGCCGCTGCTGTTTTGGTAGAATGTGACTGTACTTTTGACCCTTAACTGTACCATCCATAAATATCGATACCAAACAACAGCAAAAATTGGCCCCAAATCGAAATGATGGCAAAAAAAAGTTGTGTGCATCGGATTTGTCCACCTTATGATAAGTGATAGATCAACTTACTTAATCTAGAATGTCTGCAGTGTGCGATTTACATCACAGTAGACTAGACAGACCTAATATAGATGGACTGTTCTTCTTCTTAAAATACTTTATGTAGGACCGACATCAAGCTCTTTTCATGGATACATAATACGACATTCTTCTTCAGACCATTATTTGCGGATCCCATTACTTCCAGATGGTCTTGTTATTAGATAAGCCTTTCAAACATAGTTTCAGGGGTAAGTTAGTTCAGTGTAGTAAATGCAATCAGAGGTGAAAGGCATCTCGGTTGCTTTGTCCGAGTTCCCTGGGGTGGTAGCATTGCTATAACAAACGGTTATAGCTTTTACACGACGTGACGAGTACCCCCAAGTACCTGCAACGCTCGGGGGACTAGGGGAACGCACACTGGCCACGAAGACCCCAATATCGCTGTGTGATGCAATCATTTCGTTGTATTGGGGGCAAAGTGACGAGTTGGAGTTAAAGTAATGCTGGACATGGAAACTAAGCAGATTTAAACAGTTTGAAATAGTTTTGTGTTTATTATTTCGTTTTAACTGGGTTTTATTGTGAAAAGACATAGCCTCATAGGTAATAAAAGGTTGTGGAAAATACATTTTAATTTGTGTTTACAACAAGCAAGGCTTTTCCTCGAATATAAAATGTAGTTGGTATGAACACAGTTTTCAATGTACACTTTATTTTTAACCAACAAATGTTCGAAAGTCGCAAGTATGCATCAAGTAACATACAACAATACCTATTACAACAGTAACCGGCTTTCAGTATATTTTATGAAGATCCTATCACCAGTTATGGTATACTGCATTCTCTGCACTTATGTACTGTCGGGATCGGTCAATTTGGCGACGCCTGGGGTAGGCCTATGTGCAGCAGTGGACGTCTTTCAGCTGAAATGATGATGATGATGATGTACTGCCGTGAATGCAGTAGCCATTATTTATACACAGGGTGAGATCTTGAGATAGCACTGCGGACCAGAACCCAAATAACCTCATCAATTTAGTAGTATTAATAAATGGTTAAAATTCTCACTCCCTTCCATTTTCAATGAAAAGCTATTTCTATGTCCACACCATATTCACCGTTCGAGCATTCAAAGCATTGTCGGCGAGGTAATTTCTTTAATTTGAGAGTTAATTTTAGAACTTCATTTCTAAAATAAACTCTCAATCAATATCGTAGTTTTATTTTATTACTAGCGGACGCCTCACGGTTTCACCCACGTAGTTCCCATTCCCGAGGGAATACAGGGATAAAAAGTAGCCTTTGTCACCCGGGGCTAGTGTAGCTTCCCAACTGTGAAATAATTTTTGAAATCGGTCCAGTAGTTTTTAAGTTTATTCGTTACACACAAAAATTCAAATCTTTCCTCTTTATAATATTTGTATAGATAGTATAGATTTGTTCGACAACGTAATATTTTGAACTAGCTTCTGCCCGCGGCTTCACCCGCGTGAAAGTCAAACTATCTCTATACCAAATTCCATCTAATTCGGTTCGGGAGTTTTAGCGTGAAAAGGTAACTTATAGACAGAGTTACTTTCGTATTTATAATATTTATTGGTATGGATAAGTATGGATTACGGAGTAAGACGTTGCGTAACTCATATTGATTGGTTTGGTTCAGTCCATTTCATTCTATCGGTGGCAAGTTCTGGACATGAGCTACTTATAAATCACAGTCATTCGTTCTAGAAAAATCTACCAAACAAATTGAATATAATAAAATACATAATTTCAGCATACTACTGTCTTACTGCAGGGCAAAGCCCAGAAGAAGGCGGGATGATGATTTTAGACTTATATTAACTACTCTTGAAAGTCGAAAATTATCCCGCGGGAACATATTCCCGGGATAAAAATTCTATTTGTTATTCCTAACTATATCTATCTCTATGCCGAATTTCATCCAGATCCGTTCAGCCGTTCTGGCGTAAAGAAGTAACAAACATACACACTCACAAATTTTAACCTATCTAATATTAGTGTGATATGTTCAAGTTTTCACACGGTGTTTTCTACCACCAAACTTGTTTTAATCACAAGAGTCACCAGCGAATATCTCCCAGTCTATTTTAAGTCACAAATAATTTAGTTAGTCTGTACTCTATAGCCTTATAAAAAGCGTAGGCATAGAGAATGTCAGAGGACTCCATTGATACAGACGGCGATACATTACGATAGTAAGTAGCTGTGAGAAAAACAAAATAATAACATGAATTATGTGTTTACTGCCATGTTGGATGTTCAATTCGTTTTCGATATCTGTCATCATTATTTTTTAGATTTGATTTTGGTAAAGGACTTTTGTATTGTGGTGACTGTAGTAAGAAGGTATTTTTTTTTGTACGTTTCCGTTTTTGATAGGGAGTAGAAAATTTAGATTTTTTTGGAGGAGATGTTTTTCAACTCGATAGTTCGAATATTGTTTTACAAAAATACTGTCATACTATATACCGATCTTTATTGGGGTGGATGATAGGGTGGGATATTTGGTAGCATTCAAATAACGGAAGGGGGTTTTGGAATGTTTTCTAGTGAATATTTACTCTTATACAGATTAAAATAAATTCACTATGACTGTTTGGAAATATTTTTGTGGTTGTAACTTGATAAGTCAAGTACTCATAGTTTCATTTTGGGTATGTTTTTAAGATACCTATTTTCAATATAAAATTCTAAGAAGAATCGTTTATATTTAGAACCGCTTAGTCTTCTATTTCTAACACGTATGGTGTCGGAAATAGAAGACTCAGACAGCCCACACTTTTCCCCATATAACCGCAATTCTTCGAACTCACTTTGTTTTACCCGTAGGATCGATTTGGCCCATTGAATGCTCGCCAGGCTTATTAGTTCAACAGGTAATCTATATTCATACATCACCGCCAATCGGGATCGTGTGCAAATTGCTTTGTCTTCGCATGTAGTCAGTAAATTAAGTTATCAGAGTTACGGGAGTTCACATTTTTTGGTTGGTGAAAGAGGATATTTTTTGTAGCTTATTGTGTAAAATTTGTGTGAAACGGTCTTATATATCTATGGTTAGAAAGGAGGATTATTGTGATGGGTTGTGTGAAACGGCGTAACATATCTATGGCTAAAAAAGAGGATTGTTGTAATGGGTTGTGTGAAACGGCGTAACATATCTATGGCTAAAAAGGAGGATTATTTCGATGGGTTATATGAAACGGCGTTACATATCTTTGGCTAGAAAGGAGAACTATTTAATATAACAGTAAATAAAGATAGGAGAAGACATGCAGCAGGCTGATGTATTAAAGTTAGTTTCTGAACAAAATTAACAATCCTTGTGATTTCGATAAAGGGTATAGAGTAAGGTCTAAGCTTATCTAATTAAGAGAACATAAGCTTAATTTGCTGAAACATGAAAGAAAAAGATTAGTTGTTTTTAAATCGCGAAAAGCATCGTGAAAAGTCGCTTTGTATCTCCTCAATTTCAGAGCGTTTAAGCGGCTTATCGTGAGGTGTCATCTAAAGCTCTTTGTCACTAATTGAGGGCCCTTACTGTGTTCCTTTTCTTTCCTTTAATCTGTAAGTAAAAAAAGCTCATCTTTACTAACCAGTGGCAGTGTAGGAAATATAGTTCAACTACGCAACATTGAAAGGCCTAAATTAATTGGATTCCACTTCATCGAATACCATTAATTGAATGTCCGAACGATACAACATTCATTACATCGAAAGATATTTCGTAAAGTAGTTCTTGAGACGGGTCTGTATTTATTGAAAATGCCTTCAGTATAAAACAATTCAATAAATAACTAGGTAAGGTGTAATCTATATTAATCTTATAAAAATATCAAATTGATTTTTGTATAACCTCTAGAAGTACTAAAAAATATAGCATTGATATAAAGCTTTATTATCACTAATAAAGCTACTTATTATCGCAATAAATTCATGCCTGACTCCTCGTAACACTCGCTTGTCACACCAGTGTGACGACAATTAGTTTTTTCATCGTCTCACACCGCGGTTGAAAAGTTGCGGTCACGGGACCAAAGAAACGGGAACAAGCTAGACGGTAACATAAAATGCAGAGGATTTCGCAGATACATTTCTCATATTTTTCTAACCTAATGCCATTAACTGAGCACAAATCTAAATTCCAGATTGCTGTTCAGCTTAACGAGCCGGTATACCCAAGTCTTTTGCCGACAGTACTAGCTAGGCAACAATTTGACCAAGTTTGTGCCACAGTCAATTGAGGCTGCAGTATTCACAGTTTCACAGCCGAACTCATTGACGTCCTCTCCCAAGTTGTACAACAACACCCAGTTCGCCATTCTCCGCATGCAATCCACAGTTGTCTTCTATTCTCTGTTTGTTTATTGTAGAGTGTAGAGAGGTTAAGAAAGTAAATAGATGCGGTAGTTGTAACTTGGGCACTGGACAAATTTTCATTCTGTCACCGACGATGATTGTCTAAATTCAGAAATGGTAATTCATTCATAATCATTTATTTGCTAATATGGGTCATAACATTAAGTTGTTAAAATATAGCACAGTCCAACCATATTACACCCTAAGGCATGCATTTGCATGATAACACGCATTTACTTGCACAGATCATTTATAATTAATCTATTTTGTTTTGTTAATTTCACCGCGTGGGAATAACAATGAAAATAACAAATGAAGCTATCAATAATGCCACTTGAAGAATACCACATCTCAATCCAATACTATATTGTGTATTTATTGACAATCATTGTTCCTGTTAAAATGTCATTTTCCCTTTCTTTCTTTTCTTTTTCTTTCTCTGTTTCTTTCTTTCTTTGTCTCTTTCTTTATATTTCGTATTTTTCTCATTATGTCTCTTCTTCTTCTTTCTTCATCTTTGTCTTTAATTAACTGGAGAATGAGAGGCGTGCTCAAAATCCAACAGTTCCTCATTTATCGTGTTCTTACTGGTAACAAGAGTTTTATTTTAGCTTAAAAGTTTTGGAGTGATATACAGACACAGATACTTAAGTGCAAGCCAGGAAGAAATTAATTATGAAAAAAATAAATGGTAAAACACAACGTAAGTGGGGAGAAGTGTTTCATTCTCATATGTTGTTTATATCCCAAGAAAAAATACTGTAGTCATACGAAAAAAAAGGGTTCTGTACTTCATAGTCGTCTGAGACAAGTCTAAAGAGAATACGACGGGCATACACTCCCATATATCCATAAAAGGGAACATTTAGAGAAGAACGAGCGAGTGAAGTCACAATTTAATCCCGTTCGAGGTCGTTCTGTTCGTATATAGCCGCGGCTCTGTTGTAGATTTAAATGGTGTATCTTTGTATGTAAAACGAATGGGGTCGCGTTGCAGGAGTATGACAATTATGATAATGTAAAAAAATATTAGTGCTTATAAAAATATCCTTTTGAGTGGGGTTTTTGGCTTCCAACTGGACAAACATGGCAAAGGTTTTTGGCATGGTTTAAGATATCTATTCCGTGGCTGAAGGGGAATCTTCCTATTGCTGTAATAGGGATGTTGACTTAATATACTTTTTTTGGTTATCAGGTAGATTAATAAAAAATATTGGACACCTTTTATCTTTTGACGCTTAAACATAACGTGACGAAGATGCAGTGGGTTGAAATATCGTTTGACGTCACGCGTTTGTTCAATATATAACTGACAAATGACCTCATAAACCCCACTCCTGAACTTTCATGCGCTTTATCTTTGTCATTTTTTATTGATTTGATTAAGCAAAAAGAAAGTGTCCAATATTATTTAATAATCTCACTGACAGACTAATTATAATTTTTTTACCTAGGACCCATCCCAAATCAATGTCATTTTTGTGTTGACTTAAACTGCTTTAATGTCGGCAGCTGCCTCTAACATTACCAACCGAATCAATGTAACTATAAGGTAAGGCATCTATTAAATCTTTGAATAATCTAGTACTAATTGATTTCAAACATGATATTTTTTGCTAAAGCCTCTGTTTTTCAATCAAGAAAAATAACATCACAATATCAGTTTGCAAGAACACGTTCACAGTTTTCAGTTTCAGAAGATGAGTCGTTAGCGATGATCTCGTGCTAGAACGTTACCAGTGCGATTTAGTTATATTGTTAAAAATGGGTGTAATAATTACTTAATGCTAAGCGGTCGAAATCAAGTGGGACAGTCTGAATGAAGAGGATGAAGTGGCACTAAATTCAAACCGATCTTGCAGTACTTTGAACTGAAGTTTGTTGGACTGGTAAACTAATCTTAATCCTATGGGGTTGACAGATTTATTTTTACTTAAAAAAGGAACAAGTATCTAACTTTTCTAGGGACAAGTTTCCGTTTCGGGCATTGTTTAGGTGCTGAAACAGGATCCAACCAACTTGCTGAGCGCTTGCGATTGTCAAGCAGAATCCATTTTTAGTCGCAGGTCGCAGGTAACAATGCGGTTAAAAATTCTTCGTTTGCCTGTTGAGATGTGTAAGGTACGTCTCGACGTGTACTTCGCGCTGGCGATCATTGAGTTCGTGGGGCACCCATTTGTCAAGCGTTTTTAGCTTGCCAATTTAATGCAAATGGACCAATATTGTTTTGTTGCTAACGTTGAAAGCTGCTGCTAATTCAGCCGTAGATTGAGTATCATCAGCTTCCACGATCGCCTGTAATTCGTCAATGTCGACCAAAGTTTTCGAATGATCATGATATATATCCATGATGACGAAAATATTCAAATGCGAGGAAATATCGCTAATCAATAAACATAATTATGACTAATTTTGGAAAAGAATTCTTATCCAAAAAAAAAAAATTTTGCTTTGAAATGGCAAGTACTGCAGAATGGCGATGTCATAGCTAAAGACCTATTATTTTCATGAAAATACGCATTATTAACGAAAACTTAAATACTACTCGTCAGATCTTAATCAAAATTAAATGGGAAACATCAGATTTCAAATAAAAGAATCATCAAAATCGGTTCAAAATTGGCGGCGTAATCGCGTAACTAACATTTAAAAAATATAGGCAGATTGAGAACCTCCTCCTTTTTGAAGTCGGTTGAAAATTTTGAAAATCACTGACCTAACCTATGAAGAGTTCAACAACAGAGAGAGTTAGTTTAACAGTTTATTTGTAGAAGGTACTGAAACTTGTAGAAAGCTTCACGGATACTTCTAACCCGAAAAAATATAAGGGTCATTGGGGAAAAGCTAGTCTTGCAAAATATTATATTATTTGGCAGTACAGCTTTAACAAAAAATATCCCTATCTCACACACAATAAACATAACATTCCAAAAAAGCCATTAGCCACCTGTAGCATTCAGCTAACAAAACATGGCCGAAAGGAAACATATGTAACGTCAAACAAAGCGCGTTAGTAACAACTAACTAAACGTGCTCGAAGGAGATAACTCAGTTAAGCCTTATTTACAGAGCGCGGGCGATTCATTAGACGAGCGGACGGGGCCGTGGGGCAAACTAGACGAGTGGGGGAATGTTCGCGGTAGAGACTTTGATACATAGGGCGCTGGATAAGTATCATTAACAAAGGGTAATACAAAAATAAAGGTAGATCTATAGCGTATAGTATGTATTTTACAATCTTTTAACTATCTTGCAATGTATGTATGTATGTAAGTGTGTTCGGGTCAAATCTTGCAACTGAATTTTAAAGCAATTATATATATGTGATATGGGTATCAAATGAAAGCGATTGCTGAGAATAAATTATATATGAATAAATTATTATGACTAAGTTAGGTATATTATTTATGATGTTTTGTACACTTACCAGCCCATCTCCATCTCCTCTCGTTGAGTACATCCAAAGGTTGTCTGTAAGAGATTGCCCTGTGCGATCAGACCGCCTATTGTACACTCTTTTTATAAATGTTTATCCTGTACTTAACAATAAATTAGCGTAGCGATAGCGGTCACTACCCTTTCCTATCTTCTCATAGGAAACCCGATTAAAATATTACGTAATATCACTTATCGTAAGAAAAAAGCCTGAACACGATAGATTCAGTTAGGCTATATATTTTTATTATCATTATTGAAGTCAAGAATGTCAATAAGTTGGTTAATGCCCGCTATTGTCGTGTTAAACCACAATAAACAGAGTAAAATTGGATACGCCATGCCAAAAAGAATTGGTGCAACCAATCAACAGACATATTTCTTGGCATGTCAATAATTCATGCAATTATCTCAGCATGTCACAAATCCATGGACATAGGCCCTCTTCCAAGTTCGCCACAATATTCGCCTGCCATATCTAATCAAAATCAAAATCAATAATTTTTATTTCACATAAGCCTACATGGGCACTTATAAAACGTCGACAAAATGTGCACGGTTCGGGTTGGTCGATTTCTATGGAGAAGAACCGGCAAGAAACTCCATGATTACTATTTTAAAAAATTGTTTGGTTTTACAATATTTCCATGTTACAGCAGTACTTAGATGGGGGGACAACGCAGGCCGGATAATAAGTCGTAAGAAACTAAAACAAAAAAAAATGATTATGTATTAAACAAAAGATTTAAAAAAGTAAAACGAGATAAAATGTTAACAAATGTTAACAGTCTAGAAATCTAGAAGGCCTACAATGTTAACACATTTACAAAACAATCGGTAAAATAATCTATACAAAGTATAACAAGATATTTTGTTATCAGTGCTGTAACTATTCTTAGCAAAGGGCTATAAAGATAATTGAAAACCATTCATTGTAAAACGCCTTATTAAATGAAGAAAAAATGAGATTGAGAATAGTTAGAGACCCCTTTCCAATCAATCTGTCCATGTTCCTTTTTTAAAGATCGTTGGCCTCTCTATATGGTTTTTTAGTTTCTAAACATTGTTCCATATGAAATTTCTCAGTAACAACTCATAGTTTGGACTGGATTTGTACCCGGCTTTTTTTGGGACATTTTTCACCAACCGTACTATTCCGAAACCAATGCAACTCCTGAAATCCAGAATCAACAGTGGCGACCACAAGTAAAGCGCCGAGGCAATGAAGCTCGACGAATTCCCGGCTCATGAATTCAACTGTCCCGTGGATCCCGCAACGAAATGAATCAGAAAAGAATAAAAGAGGAGTAGGAAAAAAAAAGTTAATTTTTCGATCGACAATCTATTAAACACGTAATTATGACACGATATCTTGCGAAAACACCCCGATTCAAACAGTAAAACTTCCATAAATTTTGAACGGCTGAACCGATTTTCATCAAATATAGCTAAGAACACTGTCGAAAAGGTCACCTTGCAAACAATGGGGCCACAGGTACACGTCATACTTATATGGGAAAGCAAAATTGTATGGGATTGACAAGTGATATCAAAAAATCATGTGATCAATCCCTTACATTTCGACTATCACCTTCGCTGACATCGAATGTCACTTGTAGGCAAGGCTCTAGGCCTTGAGCCTTGCCTTCAGTAATCGGATTTTATGGTCTTGAGACTGTTCTCTGAGTTTTTTCAGTGTTTATTCTCAGAGTATTCGGCTGGGTAAAGCCGAACTCTTAACATAACATCACACCTACAGGTTACACTCTCACTCACACATACACACTTCTGATTTAAATTCAGTTTTTTTTTTTTTTTTTTTTTAAATAAAACGTTGCCCCACACTAGGAATTTCTTCCTGTATCGTGGGTGCGTTTACAAACATATAAACTCACATACACAACACCCAGAGCCGGAACAACTATCTGTAGGTCATACAAATATTTGTTACGTGCGGGAATCGAACCCGCGACACGCAGCACAGCAGTCAATCGCTCAACCACTGCGCCAACCGTGCGCCCAAATAATAATAAAGTGCGCCCAGTTAATTTTAATGTATGTAATTTTACCACAAAAAAATTATAATACGTTTTGCTTTTGTATACGTCTTGCTATCGAAGAGCAGACTCTCCTAATACAGGCACTATCTGCCTAAAAAGAGGATTTAATAAAAAAATATTGTTTATACCTCAACTTATTTTACCAATAAACTTTTTTTATTTTAATTTTTTTTTTCGAATATTCCAACTTAAATTTGACCCACTTCTCAGTGTCTGATCGAGCTGAAATTTTGCACACATCATTGTTTCTCGTGACAATGGATTTTTTTATATTAAAGTTTGTTTAAAAAAAATTTTTTTACAAGCTTTAATAAATTACTTTTGTCGGTGCCGGTGTCTGTAATCAAATCTTGTAACTTAAATTTTACCGACTTCCCAGTGTCTGATTGAGCTGAAATTCATTACATGTGCTGCACACATTTGGTTCTCGTGACGTGGCAGTATTTTTTTAATAGAAAAGCTTGTTTAAAAAAAATAGACAGTATAAATCTTGTTCAAGTAAAGGAAAGACAAGCACCTTGTATTTTTGTACATATTTTTTATTATAGTAAATATAAATAAACATAAAGTAGAACATATTATTTGGTACCAGTACCACCTGGCTAGCAGTCGCGACGCAACTGAACGTTAGTCATCACGACACTTGAATAATGTCGTACTTCCCCAGGGAACTAACTAAATTATTCTTTATTTGATTCTCTGTCTTCGTTGCTACATTCATAAATCACCTTTCTTTTTTCTTAAATAAGACACAACAAACGGTTATTGTAAACTATTAATAATTTACTGACAATTTATCGTTACTTATAAACTGCTTGTTGGGGGGACGATTTTTCAAAGGAGTGGAGAAAACAGCTAAGAACCGAAACAAGTGGAGGGAAATAGAGGAGGCCTATGTCAAAAGATAACCTGACCTGGTAGCTGATAGTTAGTTAAGATAAGATTTAATATAGATAAGTTAGTAATGCATAGTTACCATAAGCTAGATCAATCTGCCTAGCCTTTTTCCAACAATCTTGGGGTCGGCTTCTAGTCTAACCGGATTCAGCTGAGTACCAGTGTTTTACATGGAACGACTGCCTATCTGACCTGCACAACCCAGTAACTGGGTAACAAGATACCCCCTGGCTAGACTGGTGTCAGATCTCAAGCTTCTGACTACTCGTATCGACTGTCTAAGATCTTCAAATGACAGCCGGGACCAACGGCTTAACGTGCTTTCTGAGGCACGGAGGAAACTCGGCATGTTGAAATGGTCACCCATCCACGGACCGACCTCGTCAAGCGTTGCTTAACCTTGAAGATCGATCCGTACGGCTGTTATTATTTAGCCAAGAGCTCCTCTCTCTCCACTCTCTCTCGCTCTATAAGTTAGATGTAAGATTTAATTTATAAAAAAAGTTTTGTAAACAGCTTACAGGGAATGAAGGCTATTTTTATTTTATTTGTTATTTTTTTTTTTAAGTCTGATTGTACACTGGAGTTTTGTAACTTTATAAAGCAACTTTAGTTATTTAAACAAACACTTTAATAAAATAATACAAAACTAATTAGTAAAAACGGCCAAGTGCGAGTCGAACTCGCACACGAAGGGTTCCGTACCATTATCGCAAAAAAACTGCAAAAAAAACACGTTTGTTGTATGGGATACCCACTTAAATATTTATTTTATGCTGTTTATAGTATTTTTTGTTATAGCGGCAACAGAAATACATCATCTGTGGAAATTTCAAACTGTCTAGCTATCACGGTTCATGAGATACAGCCTGGTGACAGACAGACAGACAGACAGACCGCGGAGTCTTAGTAATAGGGTCCCATTTTTACCTTTTGGGTACGGAACCCTAAAAAGCAAAACTCTCTTTTGTTGCTAGTACGACAAAAGTTCGAAAAACCCAATATTTAATTCAGTGTAGGTGTGTAATAAAGATATCTTATTTATTTACTTCTAGCTACCCTCCGTAGCTTCGCATGGGTAAAATTATATACAAAAATCTTCCTCGGTTATTGCTCTTTTTATTATTAGTGAAACCGTATGAAAATCCGTTGCGTGGTTGAGAAGACGTGCGTGGAAACAGGCTTACTTTTTTACATTTGTCTCGCAATTCAACCAAAGTGATTGGTTACTGCTTAACCGGGCGATCCTGTGGAGACTAAACTACTAGCCTCAAGCCAGGGCAATAATAGCTAAACCTAAGTGACCTCGCTGAGGGCTACGAACTGTGGGGTTTGAACCTTGGCTCAGGGCGTTGCTATCATGATCCAGCCCATCCCCTTGCTGTCGGGGACAGCAAGGGGGCTGGATCATGATGTACAGACAGAGTCAGACAGCGAATTTGTTTCATACTAAAGTCACCGCCTGACAATAATAAAAGTCGTCAACACCTGTCTACCAATGTATTCCAATATTTCAAAACGATACGACAAAATGTAAAGGCAGTGTCGCTAACACGATCAAAACAAACGTATCGCGGTAAGGAGCGTCCGTGACCCTTTCACTTGGAATTCAGTAATGAGATTTACATGATTTAATCGGATAAAATGGTTCTACGCCTTTCATTTGAGACCAAAATTATCAAAATATATGTTTTCAAGTTACGTAAGGTACAAGTCAGATCAATAAATTATTTTTTGTTATCTGGCGGCTATCTTAGTTACTCATTTAGAGAAAACATATCCGTATCTACATTTTATGAGTATATCCTAAAGTTGTAATTTCATGGTAAGGAACACGATCCCTCTGGGTTTCCCTTTTCTAATTGGCTAATTATTAACCGTCCCTGAAAATAAAGTTTAAATAGCTTCCCTTATAGAAAATTTGTTTTTTGACAAATCCCAGAAAACATTAATTTTAATTTTATTGTTTTTGTTTACTTCAGAAAATGTGGGCAATGCATTTTTGTGTCGGTACGCTTTCGAGGATCTTAAGAATTTCTTTACTATTTATTTATCGTTTTTGTTCCTTGTAAACGGTTACATATTTTTGAAGTAAAACTGAAATTTTCTTTAGCAGCATCGAGCGATTTTTGGAAAAAGCCTAACTTATGGCTTTGGTAAGAGCAAAGCTTATGGCTTTGGTAAGAGCAAAACTAATGGCTTTGGTAAGGGCAAAACTAATGGCTTTGGTAAGAGCAACACTTATGGTTTAGGTAAGAGTAACACTTATGGCTTTGATAAGAGCAAAGCTTATGGCTTTGGTAAGAGTAACACTAATGGCTTTGGTAAGGGCAAAACTAATGGCTTTGGTAAGAGCAACACTTATGGTTTAGGTAAGAGTTACACTTATGGCTTTGGTAAGAGCAAAACTAATGGCTGTGGCAAGAGCAAAACTTATGGCTTTGGTAAGAGCAAAACTAATGGCTTTGGTAAGAGAAAAACTTATGACTTTGCTTCATCGAGATGCTAAAATGCCGAAAGCGTGGCGATAATGATTGGAAATATGTCAAAAATGTGTGGGAATGACAAACGCTATCGAAATGTCTCGTGATAATTGCCTTACATTTTGGCCTTTCAGCCATCGCCATCGCTGACATCGAATGACAGTTGTCTAGAGCCTCGGGTCACCGACATGCGGTAACGCGCACAGTCTGTTTATTATTAGCGGCCACTTATTCCAAAGCATTAAGTTTTTCTTCAGTCGGCAGTATTATTGCCGGCACGTAACTCGGAAAGAGTCGTTTTATGTCCACAAGTAGTTTTTACCCGACTGCCGAAGGGGGGTAATGTGTTTATCAGTCTATGTATGTATGTAAGTATGTATGCATGTATGTATGTATGTTAGTATGTATGTATGTATATATGTATGTTTGTTTCTATATGGCGTTCCAGAGACCAAACGCGTTGGCCGATTTTGATGATTCGTCTTAACCCTGCGAGTGTCATAGGCTACATTAAAATTGGACAATTGAATAATGGCGGATTTTGGGTGCCATATTTTGGAGGCCTAAATTTTTTTTCTTTCAAACCCATCGTGTGGGGGTATCAAAATAAAGGGTTTTCAGAGGTGATTTCAAAAATATATAACACTTACATGTTTAGATGTATCTAATTCGAAAAAAAAAACTAACTAAAAAGTTATAAATAAAAAAACTTAATTAAAATAATCAAAAAACCCGACTGCTTCAAAAGCGAACTAAAAAGTCGTAAACAAGGAAAAAATCATGCTATGCAGGCGGAGGATACACCAGATTTTGGTCAGCCAGCCCGCGAATATCAACATACAAATAAAACTTGCTAACGTAACTAGCGTTTTTCGTCTCATTATGATGATTATTTTTATAAGTACTTAGATCGCTTTCGGTTCCGTTCCACGACTATAGATGGTCGTAGCAGCGACTTGCAAGTAAAAGGGTTTTCTTGGTTTGTGACAATTTTTTTCTTTAAATACAGTGACGATTTGTTTTACGAGTATAGCATATTTTTTTGCCCGTTTTTACAGTTTCATTTTACCAAAATGTGTTACAAAACAAATTTAAAAATCGAGTGGCACCACTCAGAAATTTAAAACCGCGCCATCTTTTGGAATCAATTTTAAATGATCCGTTCAAATAATCTTTGAAATGAGAATTAGGAGCCCTTTATTCCATATTTTTGCGCTTAGGCGAGTTGATTAAAAAAGAACGCTTAGCGCTGCGACCCCGTGCCTTGGTTGACTATTTTTTAACACGCTTTTATTAGCTTGGTAAGTATCTATGGATCTATGAACATCTATCAATTAATCTATGTAACGGAATCTTTGAACGTGATTTTTAACCCCTTCAAAACGTCGGATTTGAAACTTTGCACACTTATCAAGGACCGATGACAATGCAATAATTTAAATAGTTTGTCCCATTATACTTACCTTATCTTCATTTAACGCTTTTTAACCGACTTATCAAAAAGGAGGAGGTTCTATGTTCGACTTCGTGTATGTTTTTTTTATGTATGTTCATCGATATCTCCGTCAATTGTGGACCGATTTTGAAAATTCTTTTTTCGTTTGAAAGAGTATGTTTCGAAATTAATTTGGTGAAGATCTGATGAAGAACTTCGGAGATATACAACAGAACTCTTCAATAAATAACGGCAAATCGTTCGGAATTGCTGCAATCGCATGTCTGTTTATTGTATATACCATTTCATAACATAACATCACGCCAGTACGTACTAAAGGGGTACGCAGATCTCTCATTTCACTGGTTATGTTCAAGTATCATGTTATTCGGGTGATCTATTCTAGCGTTATAGGTACTAAATAACTTGCCTATTTTAGGTAGGTACAACTAAAAACGGAAAAATAAAAATCTTTTTTGCAAAAAAATACTACCGACTTCCAAATGAAAAACTACAAAGTGAAAAATAACTTTTGGAAGTCGGTGTCCATATCGCAAAAAAATGGTACCTACGAAAGACACCGACTTCCAAAAGTTATTTTTCACTTTGTAGTTTTTCATTTGGAAGTCGGTAGTATTTTTTTTACAATATTTTTTGTTTTATTAATCACACTATTCTTATATTAAATTTATTAAAAATTATTTTCTACTTTTTAGTTTGGTTTATTTTTCAAGCGTGTTTTTGTTTTTTTTTAAACTATTATTTATTTTCAGATTTTTCTTGTTTCTACTTTCAAGTAAACAGAAATATTTCATCAACCATTAGGTTAGGTACTGTAAAATTGTGCTCACATTGATTGGCGTTTGACCTCCCTACCTGTCTAATCTTTAGGGAAATCAGATTTACTCAGCGCGATGTTATCAGTTTAAAGGGGGATCAGTGAATGCTGCACCCTTGGGGGTAAAGAGTCGTTTATTTTTTGCTACGAATTATCCGAAGACGGCTTACATATACGTAACTTACTTTTTCATCTGAAGGGATGAGGGTAGAAACAAAAATTAAAGGCACGAAGGGCAACATAACAACACGCCTGTAGGTATTCTCGTAAGGGTTAGGCAGAAATGTAGCAAAAGTACACATCGTTTGAACAGTAATTGTGATAAGGGGTCATCCATTAATTACGTGAGATGATTTTTACGATCTTTCGGCCGAAGTGCGATGTCGTGAGGTTTGGGTCGACCCCCTCGCGTATTTTTTGTGTGAAAACATAATTTGCTTTATTATTTTAATGTAAGACTACTAAGAACGTAGTCTAAAATCACAGTGAGAAAAACGAATACTAAAATACCTACTTGAATAGAAATAAAAAAATAATAGTAAATAATAATATTCATTCTATTGCATTATGCGGCAATATAATTATGTGATATTTTTCGAGACTCCCCCTCGCCCACATGTGAGATTGAGTGAGATTTGGCTCGACCCCCACCCGTCCCTAAACACCTCACGTAATTAATGGGTGCCCCCTAAGTCCTATGGTATAGGGAACCAGCGGAACCCATATCCAGACTCTGCTGACAAATTCTACATGAAACACACACACAATAACACTTTGCCTGGAATGGATCCCAGGACCTTATGTTCACCAGCAGCGATTGCAACCTCTTCACAAACGAGGCCACGCACCACTGTCTTATTGCTCGAGGACTTAGTTTTAAACATCCTTGTTAAGATTGCGAATTTAATATAAGAATTTGTTTGTTAGAACCTCAGACCATTTATTAGGTTTGAGTTTAATAATAAAGGTACCTATACTATTGTTGCTAATAAGCCTGACATAGTGGTGATAGACCGACTAGAGCAACACGCAATGATAGTTGATACAGCGGTCCCCCATGACGAGAACCTCGTGAAGGCTGAGAGAGATGAGAAAAGTAAGTATCTTGATCTGGCTCGCGAGGTTGTCGACAAGTGGGATGTGAATACAGTGATTATTGTACCGATAGTCGTGACGGCCAATGGCATATTAGCCAGAAGCCTCGAGGTATATCTGAGGAGGCTCTCGTTGGGCAGCTGGATCATGGCCTTGATTCCGAAAGCGGTACTACTGGACACGGCGCGTATCGTTAGGAGGTTCTTGTATCAGGAGCCCTGACCACCGGTAGCTGGGACCCTGTTCCTGATACCAGTGGACTACTATTTTATATATTTTTAAATGTTTTCTTTTTTGTATGTGTTTTATAAAAATATTTAAATATGTAACAAATAAGAAAAAGAAGTACCTATAGTAAATAGTCAAACATAGTCACACGTAGTTTGTAATTCATACGCTAACAATACAATTTCGTACGGAGAATTAATTTTGGAAGGAAATACGAGTAGTATTTTTAATATTCCAAGTGGGTTCGTGTTTTCTGCCTATAATAATAAAACGTTTACTTTCAAATTATTATCTACTCAAAAATATCCATACTTATTATTATAAATGTGAAAGTAGCCCTGTCTGTCTGTAACCTTTTCACGCTTAAACCGCTTAGCTGATTTAGATGAAATTTGGCATGGAGATAGTTTGAGACCTTGGAAAAAACTGCCATACGGCAGTTTTTATCGCTTAATTCGTCCGTAACCGGGTGAAAAGGAGGGTAGAAGTTTGTATTGTGAACTAATATTTCCTTAAGTACTTATGCTACGCAAAGGAAGCTGTGGGCAAAACACTAATATTACAAGGCGAAAGTTTGTGAGTGTGTAAGTGTATTTGAATATTTGGCACTCTTTCACGCAAACAATCTGAAAGGTTCTGGATGAAATTTGGCACAGAGATAGATTATAGTCTGTAATAGCATATCTTTTTTGTGAATCCACCAAAATAAGAAATATAAATAAAGCAAACAAACGCTCTGAGTTACGCACAAAAATTGAAATGGAAGTGGGCAGGACATATCGCGCGGCTAACAGATCATAGATGGACCAAAAACGTAACATTCTGGAACGGCCCACTAGGCAAAAGAATAAGAGGTAGACCTATTAGCAGATGGGAAGATGATATTAAAACAATAGCTGAAGACAGAGTAAATGGGCATCACTGGAGGAGGCCTTCGCCCATCCTGGGTTTCCGGTAGATTAAATAAAAATTAAGTAACTATAAATACTATGATATAATATATAGGATACAAATTAAATTATATTAAATAAGAAAAAAATAACATAGAATAAACTAAATAAAACTAACACATAGATTTTAAGAAATATAAATTTACTAAAAATAAAAAGACTTTTTTATTTTATTTTATTTTATTTTAATAGCACATAGGATTTTTATCCCGGGAATATGTTCCCTTGGGATAATATTAGAAATTCACGCGGGCGAAGCCGCTGACAGAAACTAGTAACATAAAAAATAAACAGGCCTCAGTAGTTCTCATGGAAATGCTGAGGCATCCTGCTGATTTTATAGCTTAATGTATTAGGTCGTAAACATAGTTTTCCGAATATGAACATTACAATAAATATTGTTGTATATTCATTGGAGTGATATTGTTTATAGATTGCACAAAAAGACAGACGGTCGAGAAATCCCGAAAAACAAAAGGCTTCCAATGATTTCGATCACGTGTAAATTTCTGTTTTTAGGGTTCCGTGGTAATTGAAAATTAGCATGAGAGGTCCAAATCATTTCAAATAATAATTGGTAATTTTATAGGTGAAATTGTTGTTTGTAATGGGTAATACAATTCCCTCTCTAATAGAAAACACGTTCAGTGCATATCATATTTTTTATGTAAAAAAATACGGGAAAACAGCAAACAAACAAGCTGAAGTACCCCAAGTGTCCACACACCAGCACTTTTGAGGATTTAATTAATGCTGATGCTGCAATTAACGTGGCCACCTACTGAGCTACAACTATCCAAAGAGTGTACCGTCGATTTAAAAAGAAGAAAGACCGAAGTTCCTTTTTTCGATTTTTTGTTTTAGCAGTGCGTTGTCAGCCAGTCAAAACAGCCAACTATGGATGCCATATAGAACAAATCGATTTATAATCCAATGAACCAATACAAAATTTGAAACTGGAAGCCGTTGGCAGAGCCTATCGTTTGTGTCAAATAAATTGAAGCCCTTTTCGGTACGTTACGTCCCCGAGTCGGCAGTAATGTGATTTCAGTTGCGATTTAACGCTCAAAATAACTTTCAGGACGGATGTGCACTACTGATTTACTTTTAGCTTATCGAATTTTGAGTAAAATCGTTTGTACCCAATGATATTCAAATAAACAGATACGTTATACACTCACAAAACAATTGAAAAAAGTGTTCCGCGCAGCAGCGGCAGCACACATACACACTTTTCATTCATCTGACATTTCACTACAATGTCGAAAGGGATGGCTTGATAAAACAAACAAGAAAAAAAGAGACAGTTAGTGTTTGTCACTTGCGTGTGAATGTAAACAAACATTATTCTGACAACCAATGTTTTTTCTTTTTGTAACCTCCAAATATCAAAAAATTAGGAAAAAAAAATTAAATAAATTAGTAAATTGAGGTGTATTGCGTATTTACATAATTGGTATGAGATCCCTTCTGTTTTATGTAATTTGGTATTATAATTGGTACACTTTCTAAATACACACGATGGCATTATTTTAATTTTGTTTTTTTTTCAACAAAGCGTATCGCTCTTCGCCATGCGTGACATAAACTAAAGACTAAATCATACAATTGTCTACTATTCGAGTCTTCACAATGCGCGCGCTTATAACATATCTGTTTATTTGAATATCATTGTTTGTACCTTATAAATTTTTCATAACAGATTAAAATAGGTAGGTTTAGTACCTTACCTACCGTACCGTACCTAAAGGATAATTCGGTAAATTAATTAACCTACTTTCGATTGAGGAGCTCGTGGCTAAATAATAACAGCCGCACGGGTCGATCTTTAAGGTAAAGCAACGCTTGACGAGGTCGGTCCGTGGATGGCTGACCATTTCAACATACCGAGATTCCTCCGTGCCTCGGAAAGCACGCTGAGCCGTTGGTCCCGGCTGTCATTTGAAGATCTTTGACAGTCGTTACGGGTAGTCAGAAGCTTGAGATCTGGGGGGTGACCACAAGCTCTTAGAGTAAGGTTATTTTGAGATCGAGTAAGGGACAGATGTATCTGACTTGTATACATCTGTCACTTACTCGATCTCAAAATAACCTTACTCTAAGAGCTTGTGGTTACCCCCCTGACACCAGTCTTGCCTAGAGGTATCGTGTTACCCAGTTACTGGGTTGTGGAGGTCAGATAGGCGGTCGCTCCATGTAAAACACTGGTACTAAGCTGAATCCGGTTAGATTGAAAGCCGACCCGAACATAGTTGGGAAAAGGCTAGGCAGATATAGATAATTAACCTACTTTCAATCAAATCAGAAAGGTCACCATATACTCTTGAACATAATGGGTAGAAAAAGAAATACAATGTTTTTTTTTTATTTATTTTTTATAACCTATAGGATCGCGCTTGACCACAATCTCTCCTGATGGTAAGCGATGATGTGGTCGACGGTGAAACACGCTTGCCTAAAAATAACCTATTCACTCTTGACTTGAAGACCCCTAGAATGTATCATGCAAAGTGCCACGCGATTCTGTACAAAGTTTTGTACAACTAGTCGATGAAGTCGAAAAGTCGGTTCTGAAGCGCGACGACCTACCGTAAAACACAGCGTTGTTGGACGACCTCTTACCGGACCAATAACTTTGATAATGACCGCGGGAATTCGTTGGATACGAGACGCACAAGACTGGCGACACTTGGGAGAGGTCTATGTACAGCAGTGGACGTCTTTCGTATGAAATGATGATGATATGAAGCAACTTTACTTGCCTTGCATGATGATTATTGAACAGAAAATGGATATAATTTATCTTTGGTAGTTCTAACTGCATACCTATAACATTCAAGATCCTATAGTCTTACTAATATTATAAATGCGAAAGTTTGGATGTATGAATACATGGATAGATGGATGTTTGTTTGTTACTCAATTACGCCAGACTGGCTGTAAGGATCAGGATGAAATTTGGCACAGATATATATTATAGTCAGAAATAGCACATAGATTTTCATCCCAGTATAAGGGGAGACCACTGAAAATCTGCGCCGTGCTGTGGGCACGGCACAGCATTATGCTGAGTGGAAGCTTTCTTGCCAACATCACGACATGCATCTACCTGGCATCTTTTTCACCCTATTTCTTTTCTGTTTTATACAAAATGTAGGTAGTAAATGTTATTATTGTTTTATTTATTTCTCGTCTACTACTAACTTAATTTAAGAACTAATAATATACTGTTAAGGGTTTAGCATAAGCATGTATTAATATTGTATGTCGTTTTGTGACAACTAAACACTTTTTCTTTCTTTATAATGTTCCCTTGGGATAAGAAAACACCTTTCACGCAGGCGAAGCCGCTGGCAGAAGCTAGTATTTTATTAACGTTGGCCTACACATACCTACCATGTAGCTGCCTCGTTCGCAACATGTCCCATGTACGTACCGCGCGCACTAGATGCGCCTGTAGCTCAGCAATCTGCCCGTGTTCGCCCGCCCCTACACGGCGCGATATCGTCTCTATAAAACATGATGCAATCATCTGACTCCGCTCACAACCCGCTTCAGATACTATCTCGGTAATCTGATTGTGCCACGCGACCTTTTCCAATTGCCTATTTATATCAGACTTATCTTTTTGAAACACTAGGCATTTTATTTCAGTTTTTTTTTTTATGAATGCCTGGTTATTGAGGAATCCTACCTATATTTTAAGAATTTTCTTGAAATTTTTGGGCTACTTGTGAAAGAAAGAAAAAGAAATATTTGTGATCCGCACAGGAGACACTAGATAAGCAAAACACAAACAATGTTCCTTCTAGTCTAAAAGATTGTCTAAATAAGGATGGTTATACAAGAACCTTAACGTTTTTGAAATTGATAAATTTGTATAAACTAATTTAACCTATTCTAATATATATAAACTAATGTAACCTATTCTACTGTAATGTTTACTGTAGTCGCAAATGACCTTAGATGTTAAAAAGCGACCTAAAATAAATAAATAATAATAAAAAAATAGCAAGAAATTAAATGTTGTACATAGTTAGGATACCTAACTATGTATAACATTTAATTTCTTGTTATTTTTGTTTTTATAATTATTTGTTATTTTTGTTTTTTTGTTGTTGTTATTCCATCAATCTAGCGTATTATATCGGTCCACTGATGGACGTAAGAGTCACCCAAGTTCTATCACATACCAAAAAGCTAGGTACGTATACGTACCATAAATACTTAAAAAACTAAAACCCGACTACTAAAAAATCACGCTATAAAAAGTACTAACAAGAAAATATTACCGTGGTCGTATGCTACCTACCGTAACAAAACAATACATTCTGCATAGTAGCATACAACCACGGTAAATTTACGGGAATATTTTCTTGTTTCGTACTATATAGAGCGTGATTTTTCAGTAGTCGGATTTTATTTTGTAAACTTATTTTTTATTTAAAATAATCAGGGGTTTTTGCAGAGCCTGGGGTAACAAATAAACATTAATGCACACATACATACTTACATGTCAATCAACAAACACATTGCGACGCCGCGCCGCGCCGTAGTCAGGTAAAATTGTTTTTCATGACTTTAATCATAATCATTTATTTGCTAATATGGGTAATTACATGAAGTTGTTAAAAAAATATAGCACAGTCCAACCATATTACACCTTGAGGCATGCAAATGACGACGCAAATGACGGGAAATGTAACCTACCTTCATTTTAAATACCACACATGACGGGGTGGTGCGAAAATATTTTTTTTGTTATTGACTTCGTGCCCTCTAAAGGGCGCCATATTCAATTTAATGTGACTTCGTATAGCATAAAACCACGAACAAATAAGACGCTTTTAACAACACCTCATTTCTCAAATCATGATAAGTAGTTTAGATTAGTCTAGATTCTGATCATTGTGGGCAGAGGATTACTATACAAAACCTAAACAACAAAGTGGCTAAAAATGATATCACTGTTAACCCCAAAACTGTAAGTCTTTTGGCAGCTTTTAAGGCTAAACTCATTAATAAATTACCAATTTTGTCAATTCATGCTGATCCTAATCATCTATATAATGATTTTTTTAGTATATACTGTAAACAATTTAATTCGACCTTTATTCCCAAGAATATCTCCGTTAATAGTAACGCATCATTCGGTGATTGGGCGACCATTGGTATTCATAAAAGTAGAATACGGCTTTATGAGCTGTACAGTGAAAGGCCTTATGTAAACACTGCTGAATTTAATTTATATGTTAGAAATTATTCAAAATTATTTAAAAAAGTTTGTAGTTTGGCCAAGTCGCATTATTTGAGTTCGAAGATTAAAAACAGTAGTAATGTTATTAAAACGACTTGGAATATTATTAATAGTGAAACGGGAAGATCTGGTAACCGAAATACTGACTACAGCCTGTCTATTAATGACAACATCATAAAATCAGACTCACAAGTCGCAGTGGCCTTTGAAAATTTATTTTCGGCTATTCCCATTTCAACTACTAAATCCCTAAACTCATCACCTTCTGTTGCTGAGTCTTTGCTAAAAGAAAATGTTAATGTCTGCGATACGGAATTTCTTTTTGAACATATTACTTGTAGAGACATAATTAAAACCTTTCACACTTTAAATGTTAAAAAGACTGCAGATCTGTGGGGTCATTCTGTAGAAGTTGCTAAGTCTATTATTGATGTTGTCGCACCTAGTTTAGCTATTATCTTTAATAATTGTATCGACTGTGGGGAGTTTCTTGACCTAATGAAGAATAGTAAAATAATACCTTTGTTTAAATCAGGTAGTACATCAGATCCTACAAATTATAGACCTATTTCAGTACTACCTACTTTAGTAAAATATTTGAGAAATTAATTTTAGAGCAATTGCAAAGATTTTTTAATAAGCATAAATTATTACATAGCAAACAGTTCGGTTTTACAAGGGGTTTATAATGCATGGGAAGATAAGTGCGATGCCCTGGGCATCTTTTGTGATTTGTCCAAGGCATTTGATTGTGTTCTTCATGAAACGCTAATCAGGAAACTCCGCCACTACGGAATCCGAAACAGCGCTCTGGATCTTCTTACTTCTTACTTGAGTAATAGGATTCAGACTGTTGACGTTAATGGAAAAAGATCACCCGGATCTATAGTAAAAATGGGAGTCCCGCAGGGCTCAATTCTTGGTCCTTTCTTGTTTCTTGCAATTCTTGCCTTGTGTTGTTTGCAGATGATACTTCACTTTTGTTTAAACTTAAACGGCAGCAGCTGGTTACTGACGAAGTAAATAGCGCGATCTCAAAAGTAGTTCACTGTTTCAATGTTAACAATTTACTCCGTAATGAAAAAAAAACCAAATGCATGAAGTTTACCCTACCTTACGTTAGGCAGGTGAAAACTGATGTGTTGATAAAGGGCGAAGAATTGAATCCTGAGAATAGCACAGTATTTTTAGGCCTAACTTTGGATGCTTAGCTTCAGTGGGGCCCACATATAGATAAATTGTCAAAGAAGCTAAGCTCCGCAGCATATGCTGTTAGAAAAATTCGTAATTTAACTGACATAGAGACAGCCCGTTTAGTATACTTTAGCTATTTTCATAGTGTAATGTCGTACGGTATTCTGTTGTGAGGAAATGCCGCCGACATCCAGAATATCTTTGCTTTGCAGAAAAGAGCTGTTCGATCAATTTATAAATTAAGCCCGAGGCACTCTCTCAGAGATTAATTTAAGGAGATTAATGTAATGACTGTGCCCTCTCAGTATATTTATGAAAATCTTTTATATGCTCATAAAAGTATAAAATTGTTTAAAAAATACAGTGATATCCATAACATAAATACGAGGAACAAACACAAATTTGTAGTACCTACAACAAGGCTCAAGAAGATAGGTGGCTCGTTTAGATGTCAATGTGTACGCTTTTATAATAAGCTTCCAAGCCACGTACAAGATCTAAGTCTTAATAAATTCAAATCATTCATTAAACGTTAGTTGTGCCAGAAAGCGTTTTATACTATTAAAGATTACGTCGAGGACAAAAAGGCTTGGGATTGAGCTGCTCCAATTAATTTTGATTTTTTATATTTTGCACCGTGAATTTTGTTTTTAATTTTGATATTTTTTTTGTTTTCTTGCAATGACAAGAATATTTACTTTTTAAAGTATTATATTATTTTATTTTAATTATTGTGAATGTGAAGACTATGTGGTTTTTTTTTTTGTTTTTTATTTTATCTTAGTTATTTTTACTCATGGTCTGGCAGCTTGAGTAGTTTATGCGGCCTACCCGAATGTCCTTTCTTTGGTATTGTTCGTCGAATCGTCTAGCTCCTTAAATTCTGAGTTGAGCTGCTCGGTTATTGACTAATGCGTGCACTGACTGGACAGATCCACTCAATCTGGCTGGTTCTTTCCTCAAAAGACCATTTCAGACATCTGTCTACATGGTCTTCACATGATATAACTAAGATTTTGTCAGGACTTTAAAAGAGACTGTGACCTCTGAGTTTGTTTCGGCCTTTCTTCTCAGAGTAGTCAGATAGGAAACGCCGACCTCATCAAGTTTTAAAAAATATGATCGACATGTAAAAGTGTTTGTACAAACCAACTTACAGAAATAAAATCATTTATCAGAAGTTATGAGGGCACAGATGAACATACATATATACCCACATACCGGTCAAAACAATAACCCATCCTTTTGCTTCGCCGTAGTCGGGTAAAAATAGAATAACTATGCCAGAAAATTATCAATTTTCTTTATAACATATCATACGTGGAGCAACTTACATATTGTAAAGAAGAAATTAATCTTATGTCTGAAAGCTTTTGTTTGTATAAAATATTGATAATGAAATGTCTAATAAATACAAATAATCTTTATAAGACGTTAATGCGTGACATGCGTGATTGGAAATATGCTTTAGCTATTTTCTGATGCCTAGGACCAAAAATAAAATCTCTTTAGAATCTCGTTATTTAATTTTCATGTATTCAGCTGTCAGTTGGAGATAAGTAATTAAAGTAAAAAAAATAGAAAGTATACAGAAGGGCCACTCCCGCCGTTTTGAAAATTAACAGCTTAACTTGACAGATTCACTAGAGCTGCTACTATATTGATTCCGAACTAAAAACAAAGAGTAGGTTGTATAAGTTACAAACATAAATACATCGATTCGTCTAAACATACATTGTTCGAAACCAATAAAGGTTTCGTCTTTTTTTTGTTATTTTGATGCAACACTGTGTCAACTCGCTGTCATCGATATTGACATTTTTTATTAGGTTGAAGTTGGCAACACTGGTAAAAATGTCATTGATATCGCGAGACGTAAAAACGATGGTCTTTATGTCTCGTTTCTTAAAAATCGTTGGACCCAATTCCGAGAATCAGATTATGTATATATATATATAAGAATTGCTCCTTTAAGACCTTTAATGGTATAAGATATTTAAATATTAACAACATATAAAAATAATACCGGCCAAGTGCGAGTCGGACTCAAGTTGACAGGTACGATGAATATGTTGTCTATCATGTTCGCCTAAACTTAGCATTGTAGATGAAAAACATTTTTCCTTTCCAACTGAAGATGAAAATTTGTACGCCCAATGTTTAGAGATTTATCACGTTTTTTTAAGACCATTGCTTATTTTTTAGGCTTTGCTGTGTATAAGTAAATAAATATTTCGGTATTTTTTGAGTAAATAAGTTTAGCGCTTTGGAGTGGAATGATGATATATTGTCAGCTCTTTTCTTACATAAAATCTGTTCATTTTAAAATGAAAGAAACATAATTTAAAATAAAAGCAAACTAGTCCTTTAATTTTTAATGACACACAGTACAATGTGCTAACTCTTATACTCCACGTGGCAGCCGCCCGACATCTTTCGCGTCCTGTAAACAGAGGCCAAGTACTAGTGACTCTGTGAGCTGTAGACCCAACTAGTCAACAGTCTTTTTGATTTATAATCTAACTAACCGATTTTGAAAATTCTTTCATCAGCACAAAACTAAATTATTCCTGAGTGTCTTAATAGGCCATAATATATAAAAAAATAAAATAAGAGCCTTATGAAAATTGCAATAATGTAACCTAAGATTGCATAATGTTCCCTGTAAAATTCATTCTTTGGCGTGCACTGAGAAAACTATTGATGGTACATAAAAATTATTAGGTAGGTAGGTAGGTAGGGTAGGGTAGACAGGGTAGGCAGGGTAGGCAGGGTAGGCAGGGTAGGCAGGGTAGGCAGGGCAGGCAGGGTAGGCTGGGTAGGCTGGGTAGGCTGGGTAGGCAGGGTAGGCAGGGCAGGCAGGGTAGGCTGGGTAGGCTGGGTAGGCTGGGTAGGCAGGGTAGGCAGGGTAGGCAGGGCAGGCAGGGTAGGCAGGGTAGGCTGGGTAAGCAGGGTAGGCTGAGTCTTTTTTTTTTTTTTTTGGCCCCTACCTCTCCTCGCTTTTGGCGGAGTCTGCGAGCTAAAAGTCCCCGGACATAATTCGAGACTATGGAGACTTATCTTTATTACTAGGTATTACAAACTTTCTTATTACACTATTACTTATCTTACTTTCTACTACATGATAAGTTTCTAAATTTAACACTTTTACATTCTACAGTTACTAATATTATTACACATCTATTCTTATGCAAAAAGAGAGGAACTAAAATTGAAATACAAGGATCTGTACTGGCTAGTTGGACGGAACACTAAGCTATCTATAGATAACAAGCTCTTGATATACAAAACAATACTGAAGCCAGTATGGATGTACTGTATCCAGCTCTGGGGAAGCGCCTGTGACTCCAATATTTCTATGTTGCAAAGATTGCAGAACATTATCCTACGCAATATAGCTAATGTACCCTGGTATGTCACAAATGCAGAAATTCACCAATATCTAGAAGTAAACACAGTGAAGGAGGAAATACATCGAACAACCCAAAATTACATCAAACGCCTTGAAAACCACCCAAATGAATTGGCAGCAAAGTTGATTGACCGAAGCTACAATAAAAGATTAAAAAGAAAGGACATTCTCCAACTAGCATGATGCATTTGGACCTGAAGGGAAGAAGTCCTCAGTGGAGGGCTCACCCACATTGTCAAAACCATTACCTACCAACAAATCTGCTAATAGTGGAACTGGTTGCAGATAATCACAGAAAAAAAAAAAAAAAAAAAAAAAAACATCTATTCTTATTGTATCTTATTATAATGTGATCCAATTTGTTTTACATCCATTCACAAATGCTTCCTGTTATATATGACATATATAATTTCGAGCATAATTATAAATCTATTTATTCTTTTGTATCGTTTTTTCCGCTATTTTCTTACAATATTTAAAAATTTCTGTTCTGTGTTTTTTGTAATCAATTAATTTACTTAAATTTTCTGTTTTTATCTCTGTTCCCAGTCTTTGTTCAATCTCGTACCTCTCCAGGCCATAGGCCGGGCAGTCAGTCAACAAGTGTATCACCGTCTCGTTAATGTCTGGGTCACATTTACATGATGGGCTTTCCTTACACTTGAATCTGTTCAAGTATTCGGAAAACCCACCATGCCCTGTCATTATTTGCGTGATTACACCTGTCGGCTTTAACTTCCTGACTGTTCTGTACGCGTCGATCGTGTCCGGAAAGAACAGCTTAGTGGTCGCGGCTGTGTCGCCCATTCTGTACCGCCGGTTCCATTCGTCAAGCGAATCCTTTCGGATATGCCGCTTGACGAATGACAGCGGGCACTGGTCGTAATCCGGCCTCCTCTTCAATTGCAGCGCCGCATCTTTAGCCAACTGGTCGGCTCTCTAACGCCCTTTCAGTCCCGCATGGGCCTTGATCCAGAACAAAGATATATCTTTACCCTGGGATCTGCCCTGCCGCAGATTCTCTCTGGTTTCGACTGCAAGGGGATGAGAGGAGCGGTGGTTTGCGACCGTTTCGAGTGAGGATCGAGAGTTGCTAAAGATGCCAAAGGTCTCTTTAGCGCTCTTAAGAATCTCCCTCGTGGCTTTACATATGGCCAACAGTTCGGCCTGGTAGACCGTGCACTGGGACGACAGCTTCAACTTCAGGCATTTGGTTTCGGTGCCATTGCTCCAGAGAGACAATGCCGCCCCCACCTTGCCTTCGATTTTACTGCCGTCCGTGTAGATCTGCACTGCTTGTGCGCAGTGGTCACTGAGTGATTCTTGGTCTGTCAGGCAAATGAACTGCAGGCTCATATGCTCTGCTGGGTGGGGTGTGGAGGCAAATGCGATACGTCGCTCGACGTCCCTATCTCCTAGCGTTGACCGGGGTACTTCCCCCTCGCCTCGTACAGGGCAGCTGCCTCTTGCACTCTGAGATCGAGGGGCAGTATCCCAGCCAGCACCAGTGCCGAGTTCAAGGAAACGCGGTAGGATTTGCACAATTTCTGTGCAAATCCCCTTTGGACCGCATTTAGCCTTTTCTTAACGCACTTCTTTGTGGCTGCAGATGCCCACGCACTTGCCGCGTACAAAATGACGGGTTCAACTACTGCCGTATACATGGTGCGGATGACGTCGGGGTGGAGGCTTCAGCTGACCTTTGCAGCCCTCGACAACTGATGGTAAAAACCATTCGCCTTTTTGCATACATTCTCTACGTGCTTGTTGAATGTAAGCTTGTTGTCGATAGTTAGTCCCAGGATTTTGATCTCTTGCGTCATGCCAATGGCGACCCCTCCCATGCTCAGCCGCGGGGTGTCGTATTTCAGTTTCCGCGTTATTACTATCGCATTTGTCTTATGCGGTGCGAAATTCAACTTGTTACTAACACCCCACTGGTAAACTTGGGCGAGGCTGGGTAGGCAGGGTAGGCAGGGCAGGCAGGGTAGGCAGGGTAGGCTGGGTAGGCTGGGTAGGCAGGGTAGGCATCGTAGGCAGGGTTGGCAGGGTAGCCAGTTTAAGGGAACGAAGCCGAACTTTACCGATCAAGTTTGTGTTGCCGCTAGCTGAATTAACTGCCTGCTTTTGCGCTCCTTGTTCTAAACTTGGTTGAGTAAAATAGTTTTTAATATGAGTTTTCGAGTTTCGAGAAAAAGAAAAAGAACGTGTCCTTTAGTTTCCAAAAAACAGAACAAACATGACGACAAAGTCAAAAACTTTCTATTAGCTACAAATCTCACTGCCAAACATAAAATCAACCATAATAAAGCTGAAATCAAATTGCAAGATATCTTCAAAATTTTGTGTCAATAAAGACTGGCAATTTAATGGCAAATTTGACGAATGTGAATACTATCTCGTTTTATACACGAATGAAGATTTTGGGTTTAAAACGGTTCCTCCGTGTTAGATCTAGAATCTATTGCTAATTGACAACATGGAGAACGTAAAGCATTATGTAAAGAGTAGAAGACCAATAAAGATAATTTACTAATTTACTATGCGATAAAATAACTGAAAGAAAACTTTTAAAGATATTGGAGAAGCATTTAAAAACAAAAACATATATTAATTTCGAACAATAATAAGCTATCTCAAAAGTTAAAATTATCTTTTCCAGTAGATGAAAGTCAGGAATACAGAGAAGTACACGACAAACTAAATAGAATAACTGATATGAGTCAAGAATCACAAGATAAATGTTTGTAGACCGCCATAGTCATGTTCCAAGAAAGAGAAGTTAAATTAGCTGACATTGTCAAAAGGTGTATGTGAAAGGGGACGTTTTGAATAAAATATGAAATTAAGAAATAATTGCATTTGGTAATCTAATCGTCAAATGAAATCACGATGAAATAAAACACTTGTATGATGAAAGACACATTATGATAACGGAAAAAGATCAGACCGATGTTTTTTGAAGTCGTCCGATGAACTTGAAGAACACTCGAGTCTTTTGGGTGAATTAGTTCCAACTCTCAACATTTTTTTGGTGATACTAGACTATACTTTGTTCTGCTAATAGCAGAGCCCGGGATGGGCAAGTCAACTCTACTCTCTCACTTAGCGATTAAAACAAAGGAGCTCAAATCAGACATTTGGATTGTCAGGATAAACTTATTGTTGTAGTCGGAAGGATTCAATAAATGGAAGAAAGATGAAACTACCATCGACTTATTAGAGAATTTAAAGTTTATGTGTCAAGTTATACTACTCTGTAAGCTTGGCAAGGCAAGAAAGTTAGGAATTACGCTGGAACAAAAATATAGTGTTGTGTTTCTGAAACATTGTAGTACAGCAGACCCACTAGGTGACTTCGACTTGATTTTTTTTTATATTTTTCCCGACTGCAAGAAAAGGGTTATGTTTTTAAAAATCAAAATCATTTATTTTGATTTTGACTTTGAAAAACATAACCCGCGCATATTTCACGCGTATCTTGTATGTATGTATGTAATATTCTTTATTATCATGGCTGATCAGGTGGTCAGCCAGCTCACGAATATGTATCCTCCGACTGCATAACATGATTTTCTACTTGTATACATCTTTTTAGTTCCCTTCTTAAGCAGTCGGGTTTTTAATTTTTAAATTAACTTTTTTTTACTGTGAGATAGAAATTATATTTCTTGTTGATGTTTTCGATTTGAATCACAAGCAGGGCGTAAAACAAAGTAGAAATATCTTAAAGAAAGAGTTTGAATCATCTTACGAAATACAAGGAACAGCAATGGAAAAACATTTGCCACAATTTTGGGAATGTAATATGAAATAAGGGGAACTAAATGACGCACAATTCGAGAATGTGAAGATATTACTTGAGCACGTGTCGGCAGTGGTTGATGGACAAATAGTAGAATACAATACACTAATTTAGCTTATGCAGAAAAACACATGGGATTTTTGATTGAATTGATTTGATATAAGGATATTGGTTGAAATACTAAGTTCACGCGGGTGGCAGCAATTATTAATTAAAATACTTACATAATTATTCCGTAGGTATCATAAATCAACCTTTGCATCACTTCCCCATAACGAGGTCGATTACCATGTAGTAATTTATTCACTTCACGGCAACAGATGGGGATACAGTCACAACACAAAAGCCTTTCCTAAGAAAAGAAAAAATAAAATTCCTGAACGCGGTCACCCCATATTTTAATAGCCTCTTAAAACATTGTAAGATGAATTATTATAAACTCTTCCGAACTTTGGATTAAAGGGATTTGCATTAAGATAGGAAAAGCGTTCTAGGTTTAAAAGTTTGTTATTTGAGTTATATTTTTAAGCGACGTTAAGCTGGGGCAGTGGCGAAAAATGGAAAAAGGATTGAGGTGAAAATATTTTGTTTTAAACTCAACGGAAGACAATACTTTTGTACCCGACTGCCGAAGGAGGGTAATGTGTTTCTTATGTGGTGTTCCAAAGACCAAACGCGTTGGCCGATTTTGATGATTTGTGCGTCAATCGATTTGTCTTAACCTTGCGAGTATCACTAGCTACATTAAAATTGGGAAATAGAAAAATGGCGGATTTAAGGTGCCATATTGTAAGGGCCCATTTTTTCTCACTTATATTTCAGTGTGTGGGTTATTAAAATAAAGGGTGAGTGAAAGAGATGATTTCAAAAATATATAACACGTATATATAAATGTACCTAATTCAAAACATCTGATTTTGGTCAGTCAGCTCGCGCATATGTATCCTGCACAGCATGATTTCCTTCTTGTTTACGTATTTTTAGTTCACTTTTTAAGCAGTCAGCTTTTTAGGGTTCCGTACCCAAAGGGTAAAAACGGGACCCTATTACTGAGACTCCGCGGTCCGTCTGTCTGTCTGTCTGTCTGTCTGTCTGTCTCCAGGCTGTATCTCATGAACCGTAATAGCTAGACAGTTGAAATTTTCACAGATGATGTATTTCTGCTGCCGCTATAACAACAAATACTAAACACAGAATAAAATAATTATTTAAGGGGGGCTGCCATACAACAAACGTTTTTTTGCGATAATGGTACGGAACCCTTCGTGCGCGAGTCCGACTCGCACTTGGCCGGTTTTTATTTTTGGATTAACTTTTTGTTGTATTTATTACATTACTAGCAGCCCATTCCAGTTTTACCTATTTTATTTATACAAGATATGTAGCCTATATCCATCGGGAATAATGTTATTTTCAGATGGTCAGAGATTTTTTCAAATGGTGTTGTGGTTAAGGAGGTTACCTACCCATCACATACACACAAACTCATAAACGCACTTTATCTTTATAATATTATTATGTACCTATCTTGTTCTAATGTTAAAGTTCAAGATATGAATATGATCTCCAAATCACTCTGCCAAAACGAAAATCAACCTTCTTACAATAAAAGCAATATTTATTGTATGTGATACCTCATCATAAAATATTCAAGACTGCGACCCTGCCCTTCACGAAAGTTCAGGTAAAATACAATATTCATTCAGCATCGAAAATATCACTGTCACACACATTTCTCCATAATAATATATAGTCAACATAAATAGAATAAGATCCTACAGCAAAAATCTGCAGGTTACTTTTTGATAAAATTTTATTTTTGTGAATCATTTTTGATAGGCATAGCAGCATAGCAGTACGAGTAATCATTCGTGCCTCGGAAATCACGTTAAGCAGTTGGTCCCGGCTGTCATTTGAAGATCTTTGACAGTCGTTACGAGTAGTAGGAGATCTGTCACCAGTCTTGCCAAGGGTTACCGTGTGTTACCCAGTTACTTTTTTTTTTTTTTTTCGTTTATTTTCCAATACATTAAATAACACTTATTGTACAGCATAACACTTGTCTAAAACTTTGTAAGGTTTTTGTGACAAAGTGGAGGAAGCAAACTCGAACCACATATTACTAAAATAGGTAAACATTTACTTATACCCACTTAAAACTTATTAAGTGATGTCACCAGTAATATAATATTTTTTTAAGGTAAATTTACATTTTTTATATGTGCTAGTGACAATATTTGACTGCACAGTTTTAGGAATTTTATTCAGAGTATCAGGTAATATATATTCCCACGTTCTCGTGCCATACACATTTACAGTTGTAGGTAGTTTATACGTTGGCAAGTAATCCAGATCACGTAACTGTTTTGGTCCATTGTTTAAAGTTAAGTAGCTAATATTATTAAATTTGTCCAAGATAATTGCCGACCTGAATTTATCAAAGACTGACACAATTTTACAATATTTAAATAGTCCGTATTCATCATCTTTATATTTAAGTTTAATATTCTTTGGCACAATAGTCTTGAGTAAACTTAGTTGTAGTCTATATATTTTATCTACATAAGTTTTGTAGGAACGTCCGTAACTAGTTAGGCCATAGCTTATGACGGAATCTGCCAGAGCGAGATATAGCATGCGTAGCGTGTGGAAGGGAAGTTTATATTTGAGGATAGCCAACTTGGCGTTAATAGATCTGAGTTTGTTACTTACACTTTCAATGTGTGATCCCCAATTGAAATGCTTGTCAATAATGAGTCCGATATAGGTGTGCTGGTCAACAGCCTCTAACGTAGGACACGCACACATGCGTGCAGTAGGCCCGCGATGCAGGCACTGGTGGTCATGCGCAGTTATCTTAGGTACATGTCTGATCTTCATATAAGGAGAGTGTATATGGATAATCTCGGTTTAACTAGCGTTGATAACCAGGCCTGCATCGTGTGCCCATTTTCACAGGTCATCAAATAAACGTTGCATTACTGTTTGAGCCTCAATTATATTTTTGTGATGGGTTACCAAACAAGTGTCATCAGCAAACTGGTATACAGAGTCTTCCGGAATAATATTACACATGTTATTAACGTATAATAAGTACTCAGTTGGGCCAATTATTGAACCTTGGGCGGTGCCCATTTTAGTAGGTATTTTTTCACTTTGGCAATTGCCCAAACGAACTACAGTATGACGATTATTATGGTAATTTTTGAACCATTTCAAAAGAGGACCCCGTATACCACCTTGTTCGACTCTACTAAATAATGTTTTATACCGCAAAGTATCAAAAGCTTTGCTAAAGTCGATGAGGGCAATAAGCACCTGTTCGCGAGCGCCCAAATGCTTATTGACCTCATCAGAAAAAGCCGACAGTAGCTGCGTAGTGTTACGACCTTTCTGAAACCCAAACTGCTTATTATTTATGATATTATTGCTAGACAAAAAATTATGGCGCACGAAACGGATTAACTGCATAGAGTAAGCGAGATAGGATGATGCGACAAACGTATGCGAGTGAAAGAGACAGTTATACAATGCTATTTTCACTTTTAATATTGACTCAAAAATAGCTACTGCGCAGCCTCTTGCAGTCAATTCAGAGACACAAAGATCCGTTGTGAGTATTATAGGTGACTCGTGTGTGACTTTATCACCCTATCCTCTTATTTATATTTATTAATCCAGGTATTTTACTCGGTAGAAAAAGCCAAATACCTCACTATTAAAAAAATAAACAAATTACGTATTATTAGGTTAGGTATATTTTTTTTTATTGTCTTGCCTTACGGAAGTTACAGGTAATTAAAAAAATGTTATCTCATTATGTTGCGTTATAGAAGAATTCAAGCAAACAAAAAAAATATAGGATATAATTGCTCTCTGACATATTAAGTAAGTAATTACTTGTACGTATTTGAATAAAATATTAACAAATCGAACGCTTACTGCTTACAAAACCAACACACCGTTCGTTCGTCACTGCGGCGCGTCCGCGACTGGTAGTAGTATATCGAGTGCGGGCTGAGCTCGAGTCACGTGGGCATTACTCGCGTTCCGACCGTTTGTATGAAGATAGAATACTGTATAGATATCATTACCGTGGTTTTAGTCAGTTAAAGTATGACACGCCCGCCTGCTTCAACCAGAGCGGGAGAAGTCATTGGATTTCCCAGATTACCCACGCAATTAAAAAAAAGTCCTCACGGTCAACCGTACCGTTTGCTACCACTAAACCAACAGGCAGTCTTCATTACAGTTAGTCATTTAGGATCTTTAATTAAAAACCAATTCGTCACTCACCGACCCATCCAAAACATGAACACTTCAACCCCAGATCGATTGGCCTTCCATAGCCATCAGCCACGAGCCCCGAGTCCTCCCCGAACTACAATAATAGTAGGTAATTACGTACCTAGTCGTCGTATGCGGTTAGTATTGAGTTCCGCAGATTGTATCTGCATTTTAGATTGGCTGCCGTGCTCGGAGCGTCGCTAGGAAGCTTAGCACTTCTATACTGTTTTATTTTCCAAATAGTTTCTCTCTGACTGCAACGTCCAATGGAATCGTTAAAAGACATTGAATTAGTCAATTTCTTTTAACTATTCCAGCATTGGACGTGTTTTAATTAGAGAAGAAGGAATCAATATTATGTAATATTACGTAAGTCTTCGTTTTGTAGATAAATTAGATGTATTCTTAATTGAGTAACGGCCGGTGTTTAAGAACACAATTTTGCGATGATTTTACTTCAGAGATAAAGCCTCATTTCTTCCTCATTTTTTTGCATTTAACTTTCAGAAACATTTCCAACATTATTCTAAATAAATGCAATGACAAAAAATAATACTACCGATATAATAAAACGTAATTACACGAGACAGTATGAGAAATCCAGCGAATTGTAAAACAAAGCTGTGGTGTTGAGATAGCGCGGGCCGAGGCGAGGTCGCCGACTGATACTTATTACTAAAATCTTTTAAGCTCGCCTGCCCGCCCCTCCCAGGATATACCGCGATATATTTCGCCCAAGCTCTCACTAGCACACGATCCACGAACAAACTGAGAATTTCAATGTGAGGAAAATACACATACATTTTACGTGGACTTGCTACCGGTAGTTGATCTCGGGCACGTTTCGGGTAGTTTGTCTTCGTTAGTTCAATCTTAGCGGATATTAGCGATATTTTATACCGAGTTAGGATATCTAACACTGACGTGTACAGCTTGAATACATGTTGAAGTAGGAAGTAGGTACTGTAAAGGTTGTAGGAACCCTATAGAATGCAAGCAGGCAGAAAATTGATATGGCAGGATTAGAAAACTCATTCGTATAAAGAAGTAGTTGTTATTATACAAGCAGACGTAGGTTGACAAGTGGGTTTTATATGTAACGTAAAAGTCGGTCATCTATCTACAAGGTAGACCGATGACCTGGTGAAGATCACAGGAATCTGCTAGAGACCGGACGGAGGTGCACAGGACCGATGCATGTAGAGACACTTGAGGGAGGTTACCACCAGTAGTGAACATCTTACGGCTGAAACGATAATGATGATGCAAAAGTAACTCCTATCCCAGCTCTTATACGCTTATTATTTACTGAGTTCGACCTCGGAGAGGCATATCTCACAGTACTGCTTCAAAGAACACTGCAACATGTCGACGAAACTTTACATCGGAACGCAAGGGTCTTTCGAGTTCTACGGGATGGACCGATGTTTTCGAAACCTGTTGAAGAATAGTATTCGCCTGAATGATCGATGGCACCGTGGGGATAGTTACTGTGAGTGAATGGGTTCTGCGTTACGGGTCGCTGGGTCCAATTCAGACCGGACCAGTTTCATAAGGTTTCTGTTTTCCGAGTATCTAAGGATACCTTCTAGACAAGTTTTTAGGTTGAAACTGGTTATTTGTGGTTTATGGTGTTAACGCGGCAGACGCAGAAAGAGACAGCGGGATGAGCTATACTCCCTCGATAGAGCTGAGTGAGCTAGATTCGCAGTAGATTGACCTTTGTCCTGCAATAGGATAGTACAGGCTTAAAATAATTTTCATCGCATTTGAAGTGTCTAACTGGCCTCTGCGGATTGGTTATGCTCCTCGTAAGCCTGCCTGAGGTCCGAGTGCCGAGATAATGTCAAAGACATGTGCATTATAATAATTGTTGTTATTTGATTCCGGAGACACATTATACAACTCTAGGTTTCGATTGGCTCAGTAAATAAATACCTATTACGTAAAATAATAATTAAAACAAGCTTTTTGAACTGTAATGTAATACAACTTGTCATTACACATCCAATGAGTCCAAACACGATGCTGCTATCTTGGTTGAGGAGTTGCTATGGTCACCTGCCAGCTTCATCGAGAGACTAGCTCCTTGGCACCATATTATTTCAATGTTTTGAAACTAACATATACGCCACGTAACAGCATAATCGACTTGTATAGCTTGTAATAACAAATAATAATACATAAAAAGCATACATTTGAAAACAAATTCATTCTGCGAATCTTATTTAATAATTCCATCGACGTTTCACACAATTACTATTGAAATTCGAACGTTAAATGAAACATGGCCAGTTTTGAAAATTTTATGAACATTTACTGTGTTGACTTAAGCGCACTGCGAGCGTCCATTAATATTATCCTAACTAATGGCAAAACGCGAGAGTGCCGGATTAAATACGAGAGAATTACTTAAAATAGCAAGACTCAATTAACTTAATCGGCCGTTCATCGAATTGATAAACTGTTAAATGGAGAGAAATTCTTGTTTTGGCATCTGACCTCTGCCTTTTGACCTCCCTTAGTTTGTATGCTGTCAAGAGGATTACAGGAACATCCTTTGTATGAACAATAATATTATTCAGAGAAGGCATTGCAAACTGTTGTACGTGGGTATAAATGGTGTAGTTGTTGGCCCATAAATGGCAACTGTTCAACTGTAGCTTTTGTTCTATAGTTGACGTTTAAAGAAAGATTTTCTTGAGTAGCTTCTACCGCCCACGTTTTGAATTTGAATTGTGTACGTTGGCCATGTTGGCTATGTTGTCCAATTCCTGCACCAAAGTATTTGTCTCGATTTCGCCAACCTATATTTTCATTCATAGCAACTGCTGTTTGTTTTACATTTCTTATACACTGTCTCGTTCACCGAAAATTCTATTATTAGTCGTTTATTTACAATCTGTGACAGCCAAGAAGAACAGAGCTTTACTGTAAACAAAATGTGGAACTTTTATCCTATAGTCCATCAAGCAACAGTAGCGAAAATTGTCTCGACAGTTAAATGGCAAAGGTAAGATCCGTCTATTGGGATCGTGATAGTCTGATTCGGGTTGTAGTAAACCGATTTATGTTGCTGAGCCGTGGTAATCTGTGGATTCCTTCGGAGAGCACGCACAATATTGAGTAGATTGCGAATAACCAGCTTACGGGAATCATACTTCAATTGGACGACGAACGTAAAGGAATTGGATCGTTTTCGGTTAATACAATTTAAACAGGTTTTCACTGAGTGTGGGCAGATTGGATTAGTCCGTTCTATTTTGTGAAAGAATCATGTATATCGATCGTTCTGCAAAGACACGTTCTCTGATTTTATTTCGTAAAGGGCCACCCCTTGCCGATCGTAACCTTGTCTTATCAGTGCCTCATTGCTCGTTAAGCCATATCATTGACATTATATGAATAAGACAAGATCTCTATTCGAAGACGTGAGATCTACCAATCTGAAATGGTTTGAATTCCAGCAACGAACATTATAGGACGATCATGTTATGGTTTATGAATAAGATTAAAGTTTTAAGACATCTTTACCCTTCAGTTTAAGGTTTCAAAACGCATACCATTACTTTGTAATTTAAGCAGACGCTCCAATCAAAAATCCAAACATTTCTCAAGATTGAAACGCGATACATCAAACGTTCTAAAATAAAATTTTCTTGTTTACACACAAAGTATAATATATAGGACAGACTAATTTCAGGGTGACTTCCTAACTCATTTATCAACGTCTCTCCGAAACAGCTAAACCCACTAAAATGAAATTTTGCAAGGGATGTATCTTTAACGAAGGAGAGAAATTACCACAACATTTTTATTCTGAGAAAAATTACCTTGCTCCGCACTGTAGCTTCACAACTATATGCACAAACTGAATATTTATAGATTAAGTGTAACATGGCGTTACGAAAACGAAGTTGTTGAATATGACGTCGCGTCATTATATTATATCAACACATTTTGCACATTTTTTTATTTTCTTTTATTTTGTATGTTTGTGTGTGTCATGTGTTTTACATGTGTGTTTGTGTGTATGTGTGTAAACTTATATTGGTAAGATGTAAAATTGTTTGCAAAAGGTTATCTCTGGATAATGATCCGATACTGAAAATTCACCAGGTCATCGGTCCACCTGGTAGGCTTTCCAACGCAACGTCTTTCGGCTCGCGGTCGCCACTTCAGACCCTGGTGGAGGTTGCGGGGATCCGCTGGTTGCGAGACGGAACGATCGAACGAACGTCAATGTGGCGACGCTTGGGGGGGCCTATGTCCATCAGTGTACGTCTTTGGGTTGATATGATGATGACTGAAAATTCTTTCGCTAGTAGCTATACCATCGACGAGTATCATATACTGCTTTATTTCGGGTAATACGGCTCCTGTGGCCAAAGGAACGAAGCCACGGATTAATATCAATCAAAGTCAATCAAAAGCATCCAAAAATTATTACAATCAGCATGGTCAATGAATATTGTATAATACCTTTAAGAATATGCGCGGTCACCAAAGGGTTTTTTCTTCAGCGTAATTGCAAAGAAGTTTCGACTCTAAAATTAAAACGAGCAACAAGTTCCGTATACACTAATTTAAATCCTAAAATTTATCCTACCCTAAAAACATCTACTACCTACTTTAAATTACTGCTGCTATCATAACAGACGTAGCTGAAACAAGTTGTAGTTAGTATTCAAGCGCTTATCATCATATCACTTCAGGAGACGTGATACCACATCGCTTACAGCACGTCTCGCGACACGCATGCCGATGAGTCACTGTAAAATAGCGTCGCGTGGGGAACAACCATGTAGAGGTAGTACGAGATTCCGTGCAAAAATCTGCAGGTATATTTGGATGAATAAAAATTGATTTTTATGAATGATTCTTGATAAATAAGAGGCGTGAGTGTTGTTTGGCAATATCTACGTTTGACGCAATTAGTTATTTTGAAAAAAAAATCCTCACACTAGGAAGGTATTTCTACTGTACCGCGGCTGTAATGCAACATCAGCTAGCTCTCAGCTGTCATTTATTGGTTGCCAGGTTTAGCAGGTAAACTAGCAAACCACATATTGCGGCTAACTGATTGAGCTAGCTTTTTTCGGGCTCTTAGGCTATGATAAGCTACGGATAGTGGAGACGATGCGTCAGTAGGCTGGTTGGGCACTAGGTTTCTGACCACTTTAGAGCTAGAGATGAGGAGTTGCTATAAAATAGCGTTGGCAGCAACCTTGGAACGAGAAGCTACGTTTAGTATGTTAAGTGTATTGTTTTCTATTGGACAATGTGTCGGTAGCCTGGTGTTAAACTAGACTAGTGGACAAGTTTAGGGCTAAAGACAATGAGTTGCTTCAAAATAGCGTTGGGAACAACCTTGGGGTGAGGAGCTACGGATACGGACTTAGCTTCGTAGCGTTGTGTTGTGTGGGACAATGTGTCGGTGGGCTGCTTACGCACTTGCCTACCAGACAACTTTAGCTACGATAAGTTGCTATAAAATAGCGTCGGCAGCAACTTTGGAGCGAGAAGCTACGTTTAGTACGATAAGTGTGTTGTTTTCTATTGGACAATGTGTCGGTAGGCTGGTCTTAAACTAGACCAGTGGACAACTTTAGGGCTAAAGCCGATGAGTTGCTTCGAAACAGCGTCGGAAATAACCTTGGGGTGAGGAGCTACGGATAGTAAGATAAGTGAATTGTGTTGTGTGGGACGAAGTGTCGGTAAGCTGGTTGCGCACTTGCCTATTGAACAATTTTAGAGCTCGAGACGATGAGTTGCTATAAAATAACGTCGGTACCAACTTTTGAGCGAGGGGCTACGGATAGTGATATAAATGCGATATGTTCTGTAGGCGATTTGTCGGTAGGCTGCTTGCGCACTTGGCTACTAAACTTTAGAACCAGCTTTATTGTGGTACTTGTTTTCTATCTTGAACATTTCATATATTCAAATAGTGGATTTTTTATCAAATAAATTCAATTGACAATTCGTGGCAGAAATTAAGTGAAAAATAAAACTAATAATAAATGAATTATTCATTATAAAGTATATATTTTTTCGCTCCAGTCTCCCCTTATATTTTTATATTTTTGTGAGGTTTGTAAAATCATCAAATGACTTCTCCCGCTCTTGGTGAAGCGAGAGAGTGTTAGTGAGAATGTCAGATTTTTACTGACTAAACATACCCACCCGTGTTCCTTCGGTTGGTTGAGCTAGGCCTGCGATAACTGTCTTTCAAATTTATCCGGGACCTTCTCAGTCTCCCTTACTATAACGTTTTAAAACCATCATTGTATCATTATGACCTAGCTGTACAAGACGAATAGCGCTATCCCTCTTTTACAACGGAATCGTGATAGCGTAGCGTTGGCTTACGAGAGTATCCTTGATCTTGAACTTGTATACTCTCTAACAGCATTATGCTAAAAACACAAGATGTTGATTATTCCATAGAGGAAAACAACCCCTGTTTATTAATTCAAGGCAATAATATCGAGATTTTCGGTACCAATATTTTATTTTTTACGCGAATTGGCAGTTGTCTCGAAGCAAAAGGATATCTATATTATTTTGTAGTGTTGTTTTTACTGCTACACTTCGGTAATCGTAATAAGGAATTAATTAAACGAGAATTTATGTCCTGTCTTCCATCGAATTCACTTGTTTTTGACTTCGTTTTATTATTCTGTTCCTTTAGATTTGATCCGATTTTTATGATCGTTTCGTTTAATACTGATAGAGGAAGTTAATACACATAAAAACTAAGAAGTTTTAGTCGAGAACGCTAATTTCGACGACGTATATTTAAGTAGCTGATAATTTTTTTCATGATCTCTTTTTATCTGAAATTGTACATAGTATAAGCTTATGTATCAACATGTTGCCAGTTTTTTAAGTTATGCTAAAATCTAGGTTAGAACCTCATCATCATAAAAATGTTCTGTATTTATTTATTTTTCCGGCTAAATGAATAAGGATACAGATACAGATAGGTCCATAAATGCTGAAATATATAAAATTGGGACAGGCTGTCTCAAAAAATTAAGAAACAAAAATTCTTGTAACAAAATAAAATTTGTAGAATATCCCAACTTTAAAGTTCTTATAATAAAAAGAAGTGAAAATTCGGGCGCCAATTCTTCTCAAAGCAATTTAGAATATTGAATCAACCGAAAAAAACACAAAAAAGAATTAAAACAAATATAAGTGTCTTAACGACCCCCAAGCCCTTGGCACAAGGCCAAAAACACACTTTCAAGGTCAATGTCTGCGATATTACCTTGTTTGTCGCTTTTTCCTTCGAATCCCATAATATACTGACGTCGCACTGATACACACTTTCAAGGGTCCATCCAGGGGAAAGGGGGGCACACTGGCACTTGCCTCTAAAGACGGCGGTTCAAATAAAACAAGGTGCTGAGACTTGGAGAGATTGATACCGCTTTGATAGCATTGTTTCTTTTTGCGTACTTATGTAATACAATATGTTTAATTTTATTTGTAATAACAAGTGATTCTTATGTTTATTGCGTGTCCGGATATCTTTTAATAGTTATCAATATCTCAAAAATTAAATAAACGAAGAGATACATAAAGAATGAATAGGTACACTCCTTGCTCCTATACCCTTGTGTCCCCCCAGAAATAAATCCTGGATCCGCCTTTGCCCACTTTGTTACGTTAAGACGTTCTTTACGATAATAACGATAAAGGTTATTTTGTGATGTGTCAGTTCAATTTGATGGGACGTTTTCTGTCCCTTCACGATGCGGAAGCGAGCAGTTTGATTCGATACTCGTAGTGTAACTTTATATTACCTAATACGAATTGGAAATGTGTTTTTTATAGCAATGGGGTTCGAAACTATCATTATTTTTTTGAACTTGAACTTTGGATGGGGAAAACACTGCATGATGTATCAGAAGTTTATTGTGAATACAACCTGTATTTATTATTAGCGCCTACAGCGATATTATGTAAATTCTGGATGTTTATCATTCAATCATGCCTCATATTGGCAGAAAGAATTTGGAAGAAAAATGGCATGGGAAAATTGGCACATGGGTACACCATGTCCTGGATTAGAACAAGGGTTAGTTTTAAGGGTTCCATACCCAAAGGGTAAAAACGGGAACGTCTAATTTTCATTTAAATACGGATTCAGAAGCCTCTGGTAGAAGCTAGTCGTTCTATATATTCGTTTGATCCCCACCTTATAGGGTGGAAACACGAAACAGGGCGTTAGTTTAGGACAAACAAAAATGTTTTGTTGGTACTTTTTGACCAATTGCAAATAGCCTCAAATAACTCCATTTTTCGTTTGATGCGCGATTTTGGGCCCAACCTGTATATGTCACAATCCTTTTCGAACGCCGCGTTCCCGATTTCACGTTTCAATTGAACAAATCGAAGGTCAATTCGATAAAGGACGGTGCACGGGCCGGACTTGTGGTAGGAACCATTTTGTTATTTTGGTCGAGCCAGCAGCCGCCTGTGCCATGAATAGCTGATCTATGGAGGTGTATTATATATCTGTGAACTCTTTTGTCTGTGGACTTTTTGCTCATGTTTAAAGGATACAGACGTGTGTCGCATCATTTAGACTTGGGACATTTCTACTGATTCGATTGATTGCTATTATCTTCCTGTCTCAATTTAGTTAGTTTGTCCTAGTCTCTTTTGTATTAAGGGTTTGTAGGGTATTTTCCGTACGTAGTGTCTTGGAACTTCGAAATTATCCCAGTATTACTATTATTTCAGTATATTTTACTAAAACATTATCCGTAACATCAGGGGTTGTCGATGTTGTCGTTAACTAAAATGAAGGCAAAAAGTAGTATTTTTTACTGCGACGAGTATGTCGGTTTCTTATGAAAGGATTTACGAGATAAAGCTGTGGATGCGGGTCGTGTCACCTTTGTGTGGCCCGTCAGACGAGATAACAAAAACGCTACCGTTTACGTTTCGTATCAAACACAGACGGTTCGTGCTAAGCTCACGTCATTGCCTTTATGCCTTCGGTCTCGGTAAACCACAATTCCTAACTTTGCTATGGAATTTAATGCCACAAAATGATACTTAGGGACTTTCGAAGAGTGATTCCGAACTGCGGATACATAGGAGAAATGCGCAAAGTTACATGTACTCTTTTCATTTCAAGCGTGGCTTGGCAAGCACGCGTGGCTTGCCAACCGTTCGGCTAACCGTCCTTTTTAAGCTGAGGTAAACCATCGGCGGTTTATCGGCTAAATGTTTTGTTGCGTCCACATCGGGTACACCATTTTTCATCGATCGACAGCTCTGTCAACGTTGAGCGCGCAAGGGTTTATTGAACGAAGCGACTGTTGTACCCGTCACTGTTTTTATAGCGCATGAACTTAGTTATTAACATTTTGTTCGCTATCAATCCGACATTTTATTTATTGAAATTATTAAACTCCAGGTGGAGCGACGACCTGGTTAAGGCTGCGGGAGTTCGGTGGATGCGAAAGGCACAGGACCGATTAGTGTCGCCACACTAATCGGTAAAAACACGGACATCACCCAAGCATCGCCATGCTTGGGTGAGGCCTATGTCCAGCAGTAGACGTCTTGGGGCTAAAATGATGAATCATGAACCATTATTATTCATCATTAATCGTCAAAATTAGCCTTTATCAATGTTTCCACTGCGGGGACACAGGCCTGCTCTCTGCGAGAGAAAGGAGTGGGCCTTATTCCACCACGCGGACCCAGCGCGGGTTGTTGGATGTCACATCCATCATTACCAAGATAAAAATATTGATCTAGTTATTTTAGAAATAAATAAATTCTTACATACTTACGTTAATATAATTCAATGATGGGCAATGGAACAAGACTTTACTTAAGATAAGTTTATTGAATTAGGTACTAGTGGCCCGCACCGGCTTTGCCTGGGCCATAATAATTTGTAAACTATAGCAATCTGGAATAAATTCATTTCAAATGGTGAAAGATTTTTTCAAATAAGTGTAGTGGTTCCAGGGATTTATTTTAATACTTTAAGCACATAAACGTACAGAGGCTACAAGGGCAGAGGCATTTAAGAGGTACAAGTGCAGAGGCATTTAATGCCTTAGGCATTTACTACCAGTCAACCTTTGGGTGATGGAGATACAAATAGTGGTAGGTGCAATAACGATAGTAAATTGGAATTCGAAAAATAATATCGCTATGACGATACTACTGCCACCTTCTTAAAAATGTGTTCGCGTACTTTGACTTTGAAGGTTAATCGGTTATGTGCCATCCTGAATTCCTGGTGGAGAGTATTCCACATAGATATAGACTGAATGAAGACAGTGAGTTGAGTAGGACATTAAATAAGGCGGTTATTTGATGATCATAGAATTTTATTGTGGCTCTCGCAGATGTATTGAAAGTGAGGGGCCAGATAACTAGGGGAATTCAGAAAGTCAAGAAATAAGTACAAAGTAGTTAGTGCCCTTTGCTCTCTGCGCTGACGTACACGATCTCTCTACACGTCTGAAGAAACTCACAAAAATCGGGCCCCGTATTTATAATATTACTTAAGACTAATCTGTCGATCAATCATACTCCCTTGAGTACTACAGTTCTTATCGAAAGCTCTTAGATAGTTTCAACTACTCGATTGCTCAAGCGCTAAATGTGGCTTCAAAATGAGTGTCAAGGTGACGATCGATTCAAAGCGGGTGCACAAATTTGCATTGTACTCCGCGCTAAGCTTAGAGCAGATTTATCTGCTAAGACGTACCAAGGACCAGATGCTCTCATTACATCATGTCTGTATCTTTCAAAGCACAGGTTAGAAATAGGAAACGTGCCCTGCCCTCATTACGCCAGTTATGTTTACGAATACACTTGGTGTACGGATACTTGTCGCAAAATTATGTTGCATTGACCCGTTGCACCAGCGTGTGGGAACTACAGACATAAATCTAACTAGATAACGCAAGTCCCTCCATCTGTATGAAAACCAAGCGTGCCATTATTTCACACACAATTTACAAACAAATTTATTTACCAATAAAAGAAAAAAAAAATTTTCTATACAGTCTTTACGGCTCAATATGGCATAATTAAGCATTTTTCTAGATTTCGGTGGATTTCCGGTGCCGATAATGCTAATTGAAAAGCTCTAAGTACGATCATTGATCGTAAATTTACGCCGTTTTTTGACACGCAAAATACATACAATCGCGTCATCTATTTAAATTTATATCTGTGGTGTGGTGAGCATAATGCCACTAACCGGGCCAGTTGCAGGCACAAAACGAGACTGCGGAGTGCTATGTAAAGATTTCTTACCGTATTCCTCCTTTTACTTATAATTAGTCTTATCTATATTATGAATACTATCCGTTCGCTGCTTCCATAACTGAGATTAAGATTTCCACGAACCATTTCATTGTTGATTTACCCTTAATATCCCACTAATAACCGTGCCACCCGATCTATCTTAAGCCACGTAGGTAAGTGAAATCCTAGATTCACCGGTAATCGTCGCGCTGTCAGCGGTACGTCTTCGTTCCTCGTATGCGGGTTAATGGTTTTGATCGTTTTGATTCAATGATTAAGCCGCTCAAGATCGCTCGAGCGTCGTATTCGCGGAGTACGCTTCACCTATTTCGATTTTAACGTTATTGCCGGCAGCCGGCACACTGTTGAGTATTGCTGAGTTGAGTGTTAGGCAGCTACCGCGGTTGAGCGTAATCTGTTTGCGTGTTTGTAATTGTTCAGATAATCGCAAGATAGGTTAAATAACAGTGTATTAGATTGAGAATTGGGGTTTTCATTTGCTCACAAAGCTGTTTTATTAGCGGTATTACTCGAGTGTATTGCGAGTTAATTATGTATGATTTGAGATAAATTCATGAGTGAGCTTTTGGGTTTATAGATGGTTTAATTGAAGCAATCGTAAATTCAATAGATTTTATTGGTGGAACTACATACTTGTGTCTCTTGTCATTTAAATTTAACATTGGAGTCAAAATTAAATCTAACTTCCAATACAAAGCTGTGCAAAGTCAACAAATTCTATTAAATTTATTTTTTTATTGCTCGCTGGATTCACGAGATCGCAGTAATTGGGCCAGACGAATTAAAATGACCACTGATTGAATGCCGGCTCTCTTTAACTAAAGCTTTTCAGGTATACCCGTATTCTAATGTGGTTATTTATCTGTGTGAATATAAAAATATTCTGCATGCAAAATTAGTGTATTGGCTTTTCGCCTTTTTTCGAGTGTTAATTTAAATCTCAATTAATATTTTATATGGGTGTAATTGTTTCTCTGGATGTAGAATCACGTAAAAGCACTCTAAAATTCGTTCTTTTGGGAAGTATACCTCGAAATAATAAGTACTACACACATCAAAAGTGTCTAGGGATCAAGTACATTTAAACTAGCTGACCCGGCAAACTTTGTTTTGCCATAAAAAGACCAAACATTTATCTACCCTACCTACCCTACCATACACTACCTACCGTACCCTACCCTACACTACCCTACACTACCCTACCCTACACTACCCTACCCTAACCTACCCGACCCTACACTTTCCTACACTACCCTACACTACCCTACCCTACCCTACCCGACCCTACACTACCCTACACTACCCTACCCTACCCTACACTACCCTACCCTACACTACCCTACCCTACCCTACCCTAACCTACCCGACCCAATGCCCTAGACAGGTTTAACACTGAACAGCAGCTAGGGCTACAGATCACACAGGGCAACTTAAAGGAACTAGTATCAAACAAAAAGTATAGAACAGAATTTACAGAATACTGCCTAAAAGTAACACAAAAGGTAGTAAATAAAAATAAGTAAACAATAACACCAACGCTCGAAATCCTACATTGCTATGTAGGATCGGAAGCGAACAGAGCAATAAACATCTGCAAACCAAACAGAAACCCGCTATTGCTAATGTGATATACTGATGTTAAATATAAGAAATTTTATTACTAGGATAACATGTTAAACTTAAGACACTCGTCAAGAGACTGGAGTAAATGAATGTATAGATAATAAGACAATGTAAAAATTTTGACCTTTAATAGAACGAGTCCCCAAGGTCTCGGACCATGTCCGGGGAACCTCCCTAGTTCGCAGAGCGCCGAGTGGTAGGCGCCGTCTTCAATTAAAAAAAAAAAAAAAAAAACCTACCCGACCCTACAGTACCCTACACTACCCTACCCTACACTACCCTACCCTACCCTACCCTACCTATAAACCTCACGGAGCCCTAGACCTTTCCAACGAATGCAAAACCGTGGAAATCGGTTCGTGCGTTCTGGAGTTATAGCTTCAGGGAGGAAAACCCGACTTATTTTTATATAGTAGATATTCAATTAATATTTACCAAATCTAGTCTTCCAGACTAGCTTCTTACTTTAAATCCTATATTTAAGTTAACAACTTACCTATCCTTATATTTTATGAAAATTAGGAAAAATTTAAATTTTTGCGAATTGTGGGCAATTAACCTAAGTTAATGTCATCAATTAAATAGTAAAAAGGCAAAAATGAGGTTTTTTTTTGTAAAGATATATAATTAATCACCAATAACATGAATCACAGCGATTTGGCATGCTTAATGCTTACAATTAGTTCATCAAAATCACTTTGAGGAATGGCCGCCCACGGTTTTATCTAAGAAGTCAACAAGTTGTTTTGGAGGGATGCACGGCATCTGCACACGAGCATGGGATATGCTTCAAAGAAAAGCTCTGTTCTTTGGAGCATATACCATGCTTGCTCAATTGGATTGTTAAGTCTTGTTAAGTCTTCGAAAAACTCTCAACCAATTGTTGCGTCATTTTAACAAACAGTACCTCGGTGGCGGAGCTCTGCTCGGGCAAAAATAGAGAAAACAACGTTTTCTAAAAATGTAACCTAGCTAGATCGATTAATCGCCCCTGAAACCCACTGCATACTAAAGTTCATGAATTTCGTTGGAGCCGTTTCCGAGATTTAGATTATATATATACATATATACAAGAATTACTCGTTTAAAGTTATTAGATTCCATCCTTCATGATCAATAGTACGGTTTCACGGGGCACATTGTAAACGGGTCCTACGATTGCGGGGTTCTATCTAAGGTGGAACTCTCAGCGGCCTTCGGGCACGCAGACCAACTTCACGTAGACGATTTCGGATGGTTTGGTCGCTTATCAGCAAGCCTGAACACCTGTGGAGCCTCGTAGCCAACATCATGGCGGTCATGGTACGATTTGTCGAGCAGTATTTTGGATGTACCAGTACTGTCTGCGAGTGGTGATGCGAGATCGTCCTCCATGTCGCTCGGGCACGCTGCCTGTGATACGATAGCGTGTCCAGAGGCGGCTAATGATGCTCTGTGTAGTGCCAAGAGCATCAGCTATAGAACGTTGCGTTGTCTGGAACCAGCTTGCAACATTCCGACGGCTCTCATCATCTCTTCTCGTGTCAAATGATGTCGTCGCTCCACCTCGATGTTATTTTTTTCAGTTTCGATGCAAAAATTGTAATGGTTGTGTAAAAACGCTATTACACACTTTTATAGGAATACTGATCGATATGGTTGATTTTATATTTTTAACCAAAATTTAAAGAAAATTCTTTATTCAAATAGTGAAATTCACTAAAAATAATCAAAAACTATCCCAAAAAGTTAAAATAATAATCCCTCAATTGCGGCGATACTTGATCCCTAGACTCTTTGAATGTATATTTGATTTAATATCTATTTAAATACGCGGATTGTAAAACCAGCTATAGGCCCACTTGCACGAAAAAATTAACTCAGAGTTTGTGTTGTGGTTAAATTGACATTTTGTCATAGAATATTATCAACTTAACCTCGCTCTGGCTCGTTCTTGGTGCAAAGGTTAGCCATTGCCATCCAACGTGGCAATGCAGCAAGAGTTATGGGCACCTTTGCGCCGGGAACAGTTTGAGGCGAGTTAATTGACTAGTTATAAGACAACGCTTTGACATCTAATTTTCAATGTACCTATATATTCTTTATTTAATCGTAATTTTGAATAATAAATTTATTTGTTACATTTTACCTCGTGTTAGCAACTAACTCTGTGTTAAGTTTTTCGTGCAAGTGGGCCAATAAAAGGTTAGAAATATACCTATTGGCGTAAGAGATCAAATAAACTGAAGGATTTAATAAAAATAAACTTCATTTCTATCTATAAGATTATAATAGTCTTGTTTACTTGGCGCCAATCAGAGGTTTATTTTTGTCTTTGTAGAGAATAGATTTATTTCGGGAAAATATGTCATCGTTCTATGATCCTTTTTATTATATAATGAGGCGCATTTATCAGCGATCGTGCTTCGGATGACTGATCTGATTTTCTTTTAGCATTTCTATCCCACTCTTATTTACCTACCTATTATACTTTCGGTGAATACATAGTAGTACTGTGGTCGACGGCACGAACTATTTTGTGCGCGGAGTTAAAATGCATGCTATCTCATCCGACAACACGAGCGAAAGAGATAGATGCTGTGATGAGCAGTAAGAAGCTAGTTCGCGTACGAATTAGCATTTTTGCAAGTTTGTAGCGAAATGGATGATGATCTAGGACGACAAAATTTTATAAACAGACCTTTGAAAGTTTAGATATGATGACAAAATGCGCGACTAAATGTATATTTTCAAAATAAAATTATTATTTATTAAATTATGTAATTATTTATTATATGACTAGATGTATGAATGTGTGTGAAGCAAAAGAAGTATGTAAGGATCGTAGCAGGTGGCGTACTGTAGTTTCTGCCTACCCCCATGGGAAAAAGGCGTGAGTTTATGTATGTATGTATGTAAAATTATTTGCATTGTTGAACTACTAATCTTTTTTTTGTTTTTTTTTTATAACCTATAGGCTCGCGCTTGACCACAATCTCACCTGATGGTAAGCGATGATGTAATCGACGGTGAAACACGCTTGCCTAGAAATAACCTATTCACTCTTGACTTAAAGACCCCTAAATTGTAGCTAAAGGGAAACACAGACTCCGGCAGGGAATTCCACTCCTTAGCTGTACGCATAATAAAAGTGTTCCCAAAACATTTTGTGCGTATGGGTGGAATCTATCCCTGTATGGAGGCCGTTTTGCAATTTTCCTTCTTCTTATGGTATTTACTTCCGCGTTAAAATTAGTGTTGATATATGGAACTTTCGACGGTCATAACTTTCCAATTTTTTATTTTTTACTTTTTTGTTTCCATACAGGGCTAGATAATGATGAGACAAATTGATATCACTTTTTATTTTGAACGTACATCGTCAAACAGTGGAGTAATCGCCAGACTACGTTTGTATGGAGGAATGATCGACTATTGTAACCGTAAGAGAACCTTTAAATTATTGTCTGAAGCTGTCCATTTCATAGCTCAGGGAAAAGACCTCTGCCGGAAAGCCCATTCCATATTTGGTTGACTGTAAAAATCTGTATTCACAATTTTAAAATGCAGCGTCTCCTAAACTACTTAATATTCTAAGGGCCGGTTTCTGAGTTAAGTAAAGCAGCAATAATCAGTTGAGTATTGTCAAATAATTTAGGCAGCGTTTGAGTATTTTACGTTTCTCAATTGAGAATCTACCTAGCTCAGTTAAGTAACTATTTAAGTATGGACCCGTCAAAGTTAGAGATGTGCAACTCGAGTTGACTTGAGTGGTATTCTTCCGAACTCGAGTTGCTATTACCAAAATCTAAAATAAAATATAATAAAGAACAACCAAATACACACATGCCAAACATTTAAACCATTATTTCTTAAATGTGTTTGTACAACAATGTCAATATTATTAAAGTTTGAATAAAAAAAGGTAGAAGCAAAACCAATAACAAACATTAAAAAGCATCACGATAGCCAGGAGTTTGGAACTATTATGATAATAAATTAAAGAATGCTACAAAACTAACCATTTTGCGATCAAGGTTGTATTTTTTAAATTAGTCGGATTATAACCGTTTGACGTGAAAAAAGTTGTCCCCAACGAATAGGGTATAAGTTTAAAATGTTTTTTTTTGGCCAGTGGTGTCCCACTCCTAGGCTAAGGCTTCCCCCATTCCTTCCATTTGCTTCCGGTGCTGTGCCTCATCTCGTACATTCTCGAGGAAGTTATCCAATTTGTCTGTCAAATATGTATATATGTAAAAAAGTGGTTTGGTGTGGTGATAAAATATCTAATCGGATGATTATAGAAGCGTGTAAAACAGCCGGTGATGCGATTTTAACCGTTTACAACCGTTGTATTGCGGAGGGCGTATTTCCTCGTATATGGCGACGCGGATTTATACGAATTATCCCGAAAAGTGGCGACAAACCCCCGGACAACCCTAAGTCGTACCGGCCCATAACATTACTTCCATCTTTGGGAAAACTCCTGGAGCGCCTTATCGTTCCACGTTTGCTACCGGACGGACCAAAATTTCATAACAATCAATTCGGTTTCACTACTGGAAAATCTACCGTAGACGCGGCCCTTACTGTTAGGAAAATAGTTAATACATCTGAACATAAGTACGTAATTGGGATTTTTCTAGATATTTCTGGGGCTTTTGATAACGCATGGTGGCCAATGCTATTACTTAAAATGAAAACTCGGGGGCTGCTACAGAAATATATATAATCTAGTTTACTCTTACTTTTTAAATGGTTCCGCGAAACTCTAACTCGGTCATCATTCCATGTCGAAGTCTCTCACCATGGGATGTCCTCAGGGTTCGGTTATTGGTCCACCTTTATGGAATTTAGGCTTTGATGATTTCCTCGCGATTCCGCTTCCTAGCGGCTGTTCATTAACCGGTTACGCGGACGACGATCTTCTGCTCATTCAATCAAGTACTCGAGCTGGACTCGAGAACTTGGCTGACACTTGCCTACGATTAATATCTCAGTGGGGCGATCGAAACCGCCTGACCTTTGCTCCGCACAAAACTTATCAACTCATTTTGAAGGGTAATCTTAAATCGTGTCCTACTATTAAATTTAATGACGTTCCCGTAAAAAGGAAGCAGTCCGTGTGCTATCTTGGTCTAGTGTTAGAGAGGAATTTTGCATTTATAGATCATATTAAAATAGTCGGTGAAAAAGCAAAAAAAAATTTCTATGCCTTAACGAGAATATCTAAATCTACATGGGGTCTGTCTTTTTTAACTTTAAAAACTATTTATGGGGCTACTTACTTGGGTTGTATATGCTATGGGGCGCCTGTTTGGGCTGATAGGGCCACCATAGGGGCGGTACGACGTAAATTACTTCAAAGTCAGCGTTTGGCTTTGATATTCTTATGCAAAGCATACAGGACGGTTAGTACTGAGGCCTTACCGATACTTGCTGGTGTACTTCCGGTCGACCTTGAAGTGCAGCGACGTGCTGCAATGTACTATTCCGCACGAGAGACCGCGGACGCGAACTTTTTAACGCGGAGTGACCGTGAGAAAATCTCTAGATTATTTAAACCACCTATTGACGTCTGGGAGGAACTTTTATCCGAATGGCAATGTAGGTGGGATAATTCTATCAAGGGCCCGTTCGCGTGCGGCTGGCCAGCACGTGGCTGGAAGTGGATCACTGTGTTGCCCAATTTCTCACGGGACATGGTAACTTTAAAAGTAAATTATTTTCTTTCAAGCTCGTTGCCTCGCCTTTATGTCAGTGTTCTACATCTGACTGCGAATATGTACAATCTGCACATCATATCTTATGGGAGTGTATTCTTTGGCAGAATGAACGTAATATTATGTTGAATAATGTACAGGCTGCATCAGGAGTTGTTTACTATACGGACCTTGTGGAACTAGAACAAATTTCCGTGCGTTCAAGCGTTTTTGCCATACCTATTATTGGAACCAAATATAACAAACAGCTCACAATGTTAGGACCCATTAATATGTATTAATGCTAATTTTTTATCCGTGGTGCTAGGCAACTGGGCTTATCCCAGTTGTATATGACCCTTTGTGCCTATTGGCCTTGTTTGTTCTGTCTCCTGCTTGATATGGAGGGAAGTGGAAATTTACATTTTTCCTACTCCTCCGTTATTCTTTTCTGATTAATTTCGTTGCGGGATCCAAGACAGGTAAATTCATTCTCCGGGACTTCGTCGAGCTTCATTGCCTCGGCGCTTTTCTGGTGGTCGCCACTGTTGATTCTGGCTTTCAGGAGTTGCAGTGGTTTGGGAATAGTGCGGTGGGATTGTCCCAATAAAAAATAAACGAAATAAATAATTAATTCTAACTAACGAAGCTACGTTGCGCTAACTCGAGTTGCGCAACTCGAGTTATGTGCATTTCAACTCGGGTTAACTCGAGTCGTGTTTATCCCGGGTTGGCACATCACTAGTCAAAGTTCCGATCACTTTTTCTTTCACTCTTACGTTCCATTTTACAAAAGGAATCCGAGATATCACAAGATTGCATAAAATTTACTATTGTAAATTTTATACAGCTATAAAAAGTACGTTCTTATTATATTATCTACTTCAGCCAAGATTAAAAAAATCAAGTTATTAAAGACGTTATAATCTTTAATAACTAGATTTTTCATATTTAAGCAATTTAATAGTTACCTATTTGAAATGTATACAACCTTATTATAAAACTATGAAATGGATCGTAGGCACTAGTCAATTACTTCAAGATTGTCATGGCAACCGTTTTTATTTTGTCAATGATGTCTTATCGAAAGAAAATAATATCTAATATAATGTGTTATTGCTAAAATCAAGAATTGAAGCTTATAATTACTAGAAGTGAATGTGTTCAGGCGAGCAGTTGCTAGTTCTTGTGATACCTCATAGAACTACGGAATATTTTACTCAGAACTTCACAAGATCTCTCAAGGTGGAACAGAATCAGAACAGAACCGACACACACAGAAATCGTGCATATGCATCGGAATCTGATTGCAATTGTGATTTACCAACAAATGTGGACTGTTGTGATAAAAAATTTAATGAGTGACCTGGGTTTTCATGACCAAAGACTTTGCTAGCCATCGAAGAGCCTCCGAAGATAAACAATATTAGCCAGGGTCGGTGCCATTGGATATGTGTTGCTATTATGAAGGGGGACTGTGTTCTACTTACTTATTTTGTAAAATAATAAATAAATGAGACTTGTCATGTTGTTTTTATCAACTTTTATTGTTCTGATACCAAAATCGTATCATACTAAAGCCAAATTCTGTACACAATTTAATCGTTTTAACCTCTTCTTGTATTGTGGATCCTAATAATAATACCTATTCTATATAGGTATGAAAGTCTGTATGTTTGGATATTTGTTAATCACACCTCAATGGTTAAACGTATTTGGAAGTATATACTTTGAAAAACACACAATGACCAGAACTAGAACCTAGGATATAATAACAAAAAACAAATACATTAAATAATAGGTATAAAAATAAACAAACGGAAAAACAAAGCCTTTTATTCTGAAATCAGATAAATAAAACTGAAGTCTATACAATACTATACGCAGTTTATAAAATTTCCCTAATCTCAGTGTGCTTGGCATAGGCCTCCACTAACAGTTTCCACTGGGGTCTGTCCTGAGCTACTCGCCAACACCACAGAGCACCATCGCTTACACTTTTTGCCTACATCTTGGACCAGCGGTCTTTCCCATATCCCATTTCCATCTATGACACTGTCTTCAACGGCATCTTTTCCCATCTCTTGTTTACCAATTTATCAATTTTCTCCATGTCACTTTTCTCCATGTCCCTTGGTTATCGCGCATCATATAACCGGTCCATCTCCACTTTACACATAATTCATGTTGGATAACTGTCGGTTTTCGCGCAGGAAAAGCAACTGTCGACTACAAACACTGGCACATTTTGAATATTTTCTTGAAGATCTCACTCAACATATTCATCATTTCTGCCGAAAGACTGCTGAATACAGGACTTCCCTAGCGTCACCACATCAACCAGTCCTGTGCGTCTTTCATACATCGGATTTCCGTGACCTTAACCGTCATCGGTCTACAGAGGGAGGCCTTAAAGCGCTGCGTATTCCGCCACGCGGTCGCAACTCCAGAACTTAACAGCCCCATTGACCATCCGTTCTTCAAGCATCTGAGATCTATCAGGCGTGAAATATTTGTATCCGATATAATGTTTTCGATAATTCAGGGCGAACAGTCTTCTTCACTCGATTTATAAGTTTATATGTTATTTTGTATTTATTTCGCTTGATCACCGTTTAAGCACAGACTTGTCAACTATCAACTGCCAAATGTAACCAGTGTAGCCAGATTCGACGAGCCCTAAGTCGACGAAAATTTAGTTTTTCCATTTATAAAAACTCAAGACGACCATTATTCACTAATACCACGAATCATTCTGCGAAACTTAAATGCATTAGCCACAATAATCATTATCGGTTCCACATAAAACATTTTTCTGCATTTCTTTATTTCCCTGTGTTGTTGCGACTGAAGTATAATGAAAAATAGTGAAAAAAACATTTTATTTTCCAGTTATTTACATCATTCCTCAGATAATGTTGTTTTAGATAGTCTCATTCCGAAATCGCCTAAAATCGCCTTATTTTTTTTGGAGGTAACCTAATTGGCGCCGCTCGGCTTGGTCGCCCCGGCACCCTTCCAAGTAGCCTAAATGGCAAAAAGGCGCCCAATCTGGCTACACTGATGATGTAACGTTGACTACGGTTTGAGAATTCGAGAATGATCAAATGTGTTTTTCTCAGTTGTGAAACCCAATTGATCGTCAATGAAGGTTTTTTATATGACATAAGGTATACTTTGGCATGACTTGACTACGTATACTCAAACCTTGCTCAGCATCGCAGAAAACTTAAAGTGGCAGATGATCAAGGGTGACAGATGCTTAAATCGAGATCAGCACGTACTTAGCGTCGAATACTTAATTCAGAAATCGGCCATATGAGTCTGTCAAAGAATTTTGAATACTTAAAAGTTTCAGTTTTTATAATACTTGAATACTAAAAGAAGCAGGCAGCGCTCGGATATATTTTTTGCTTCACAAAGCGCCTTAAGCGCTTACCCGTTCTCGGTCGGTGGCGCCACAAAAGTCATTCTCTATTCAGTAAATCTCTCTTTACATCCCGTTACATTTTAAAGTAGTAAATAAATGCTTTATCTTTTTGCACTTTGCTAAATGAACTCCACTTAATGTTTGTGTGGTCTATGCGAATTGCGACACCTAGGCATTGAGGTAATAATATACTACGCACAAATATTATCTCATTGCACCTAGGTTCTGTTTTTAGAACGAAAATTATCGCAAAATGAATGTAACAAATTGGCAACATCGAATCGCGTTAATTGATTTATGTTTAATCTGTGACTTTCAGTAACCGGGGGGTAATCTTGTAATTTCTGTAACAACATCGTCATTTGATTACTTAGAATATTTGTATTTGAATGCTGATCAATCAGTCAATCTGCCTAGCCTTTTTTCCAACTATGTTGGGGTCGGCTGCCAGTCCTACCGGATTCAGCTGAATACCAGTGTTTTACATAGAGCAACTGCTTATCTGACCTCCACAACCCAGTAACTGGGTAACACAATTCCTTTTGGCCAGACTAATGCTGATAATGCATGCTAAATTCGGAATTATGGACCAAATAATAAAATATTCAAATTAAAATATGTTTATTATATTGCAACAGTGAATTTCTAATTACTTGCTTAACTATAAACTACTTAAGTTTAAACTACTTAAGTTTAAACTACTTAACATTTACTAAAACATTACGTACGTACACATTCGTAATGTCGTAGCGTCACTAAATACAAGATGGCGGCCCAATTTCCGCGGGAAAAACCGCGTGGGTCCGCCGGGAACCAATTGCCGTCTAACAAGCAGCCCCTGAGACATAAGCTGTTAAGCCTTGATTTAATGCTGGCCCCAGGATTTGGATAATTTCGCTGAACTTTTAGTTTATTCCACTGTTTAATTCTAATCATCGAAAGGTCCTACTTTAGAATATTTTGCGGTCGATCTTTGGGATAGTTTGTTTGGCCTTTGGCAGCTCTGTCTAGGTAAACTAAAATCCTAAACAAGTTAAATTGTTTGTCTCTGAGAGAAAAATTATAAATAAAAACTTAAAAATTAAAAGAGGCTTTTTTTTTTGTATTTAGTCCATAGTAACGAATCAAGTGTCCGCTCGGCCTCGCATCTCTCTGCAAAAGTCGCATTTGCAAACTTCTCGGTACCCTAAGATCTCAGTTCTGTTTTTACCTTCCTAGTTAAGGTAAAAAACCTTCCCTGTAAATATATTTTGATAATTAATGGCAATTGACACGAACATTTGATTAAATTGTCCCTTTCTTCGAGTTTTAGAAGAAAATGGCTCTTTTATTTAAAATACAAAATTGTCGCTTTATTTAATAGACCTGTAACTATATCAACTGATCACAAAAATATGTTTATCAACTGTTCCGTTATTCTCAATGTCTTTGTGAGTCCTGTGACTAATAAGAAACATTTATAAGCGGTGTTGATGATATTTGAATTTTACGTAGTCCACTCGACGAATATTTAGTAACTTCGTAACTCCAAAACATAGTCTAGTTATCCAGGATTACAAATTGCAAAATTTCAGCTCAATCGTACACCGGGAAGTGGGTGGCCCTCTCATTTGATCAATCGTACACTGAGAAGTGGGTGGCCCTCTCATTTGATCAATCGTACACTGGGAAGTGGGTGGCCCTCTCATTTGATCAATCGTACACTGGGAAGTGGGTGTCCCTCTCATTTGATCAATCGTACTGTGGGGACTTAGCCAGAGACCGCTACTAATTAAACACAGAAATCACTTTTATATTCGTTATATTTAGCTAGTACTCCAAAATATGCCTGCTTTTAGGCGGCTTCTATCCAATTCTGACATACAAGTTTAACAAAAAAACATCTTCATCTATTTTCTGTTCGAAATTCATTCACGTTTCAAGTAATATTTATTGCCAGTGTTTTTATAGGCAAGTAGGTTGCTGTCTAGTTAAGCAGAGTCTTCACAGTACACTGGGAAGTGGGTGGCCCTCTCATTTGATCAATCGTACACTGGGAAGTGGGTGGCCCTCTCATTTGATCAATCGTACACTGGGAAGTGGGTGTCCCTCTCATTTGATCAAGATCTGGCGAGTAGTTTTTAAGTTATCCCTAATAATGCGTACTCTCATGGTAAAATAAGGTACCAAAACTAAAACGAGAAAAACCTAAGAAAAAATATTAAACCAACTTCCAAAACAAAACACCACAAAACGAAAAATAACTTTCTTTTCGGAAGTCGGTGTTCCTGTTTTCTTTTTTCGATTTTTGACACCGACTTCCGAAAAAGTAGTGACTTTTGTAGATACAAATCTGTTACTATATGTGTCACACGCAGTCACACGGTAAATCTTGTGATTTACCACAGAGACTTGGTCATTTTTTTTAATATTTCTTCTAGTGCTGATAAAAGACAGAAATTTTGCGATTATCATAAATTTATTTATTTCGGACTTTTACCAATAATACTTGGTAAATCTAAGGTTTGACCGGTAAATCATAATATATGCTTTCTAAACAGTTTTGTTTACTGACAGAGGCTGAGTATGATTAAAATGCAAATTGAATACGGTCTGAATTCTTTTAGTGTACGATTAACTGTATTTAGAAATATCATTGCCTTAGAACTAGTAGGCACTTGAAACAAAATGAAAGGTCACAGATTTCTGTTATTCAGACGAACGGACCCATATTGCGAGTGTCATTTGTTTTCATTGAACATTTCATTAAGTTTCTAAATGGTGTTGATTTTCAACGCCTGGGCGTCGCTCTGTGAGTTTGTTTTAGTACCTAGTTACCGAGTCGGCAGTCGAATGGATACAAATAACTTCGAGCAACGATGTACGGATTTTTAATGGTCTGGACAACGGTCTGAACATACTTTGCATGAATTTAAACGTAGGACTGATGTATTGTTTAAAATATGGAAATAGGATAAAAACTAAAAATGGCAAAATTATATCATTAACAATTACTGGTAGGTGCAATTTATTCTCGCAATCAAAAGTGTTACCCTCACTGGTGAAAGTACTAAAGCGTTGGGTATAGACGGTTTAAGATCAAGAGTTATGCTAAACAGACTTTCTGCAACCGGCTAATATAACGGCTACAATAAGCAGTTTTAAGAGCTTTATTGACAACAACTAACATTATTTTGACAGAAGTTAGTGTCGATCTTGTATAGCGAAATTTGTGGTTTACTTCTGGGTATTTTATTAGTAAGAAGACACACGGAAAATACTATTTTTTATATTAAGCCGTTTCTGTCCCACCGGTCCTGTCCCGAGAACTCAATCCCCGTGCTTAGGCTAAGTATGCACTGCGGTATTCGCGCGGTTTTATTCCGCATACTGCATTATAACTAAAACGCACGACGGATAAAATTCAACGTGATTTATGTCTGTTCCTACCCGTCCATAGAGCGCAAAATATTCGCGCGAGTTTAAACCGCACCGCGGTGTGGTGGTGTCTGTGACAAAACACAGATTTGTTGCGGAATTTGTGCCGCGCGGTCTTTTTACCGCAAGTGCGTGCAGCTTCATATAATTCCATAGGTATGTCGCAGAATGGGGTCTTTCGCTAGAATAAAAACCACACTGCATCTTAAGCTGTACTCAAACAAGCTCTTAGAGAGGTACAAAGCAACTGATGGTATGGTAAACGTACAAATATAATAAAACAACAATAAATCACTGTACATAGTAAACACCTGAGTTATGATCCAAGTTATCGCAGTACAAGTCCATAACTCGCTTGATGGCGTAGTCAAGGTTTTATTCGCACTGTTTTATTTACACAACAGTAAATGCCCCGTAAACAACGAAATCCGTTTCTAAGTACCTTGAGATAAATTTTCTTAGTACTTGAAGATGAAGCTTCTCTAAAAGTATGAATAAGATAATATCACGCTCACGACTTCAATACATTATGTAAAACAGTCTATTTGCATAGCCTATTCCCAACTTTTTTGGGTTCGGGTTTCAGTCTAACCCGATTCAGCTGGGTACCAGTGTTTCTAACCTCCGTCGGGAAAAGAGGGTTGTTATCAGTTTGACGTGTGTACTTGTGTGTTTGTTTATTTGTGTATCTGTATGTGGCGTCATAGCTCCTAAACGGATGAACCGATTTTGATTTCGTCTGTTTTTTTTTGAAAGGTGACTTTATCGAGAGTATTCTTATCTATGTTTGTCGAAAATCGGTTCAGCCGTTCAAAGGTTATGGATTTAAGATTTGATTTGGGGTGTTTTCGTAAGATCTAAATTCACCTAGCTCGTTTCATCATCGGACTACCAGACGTACGGCGATGCGCCATCGGTACATGGTGGACATCCCACCCATACGCACTAAACGTTATGTAAATACTTTCAGTATGCGTTAAGCTAAGGAGTGGAATTCCCTGCCGGAGTCTGTTGCCCGATACCTACAACCTAGGTGTCTTTGAGTCAAGAGTGAATAGGTTATTTCTAGGCAAGCGTGCTTCACCGTCGACCAAATTATCGCTTGCCATCAGGTGAGATTGTGGTCAAGCGCGAGCCTATAATAATATATAAAAAAAAAGTTTACTGCCTATCCGACCTCCACAACCCAGTAAAAAAACCAGTATGTAAACCGAAAGATTGAATTACTGCCTGGTTGCTATAGCGGCCGCTAGTGGCACTGCAGAGTTTGTGGTTCTGGGTTTTCTTCCCAGGTGGAGCAAAGTGATATTGGATTTTCCCATAAGGAAGTTTTCAGCAGCAGCCCAGAGAAAGAATTAGCTCCTGGTCGATGGCTATAGACTCGCCCGCTATTCCATGGGACTTATAGTTGTTGGAATGGAACTTGGCAAGAGTCGTTATATGCGCACAAGTCGTCTCTTTGGTTACCAAGCGGGATGCGTGGCACGATTAGCACCTTTCGAGCGCGCCATTGGTTGGTGGTCAGTTGATACAAGGATTAATTGACCAATCGCGTCGCGTCCACGTTCCGTTCGTTCTAAATGGTGGTTGGTTAGTTTGCGCACTATGTGGCAACTTACCCCAACTACGCCAAAACCTTGCCTTGCCAAAACCTTGCCAAGTTACATGCCGGGAACTATAAACGTTATTGGCAAAATATGGGTATACACTACACTTCATAAAAGATATCTTGATCTCTGCGATAGCTGTCAGTATCAATACAGTAACAATAACGCTTGACAGGCTAACAATAACGTATACGTCAAATTTGACATATATCGCAGGGATCAAGCTATCTTATATTAATCTATTTTCCTATTTTAATGCCATATTTCCACAGGTTTTCAGGCTAAAGTATAGTTTGACAAATACTCAACTCGTTCTTAACCTCAAATACTCAATGAAAAATCAGTACTAAAGTCTTCTAGGAAAAGATATGATGTTAGGTAAGTACAACTGAAGACTGAAAACTGGTATGAAAAACATTGCCATAGCGCGAGACAAAACTCTGAACTTATAGTCTGTTTTTTTTTTTCTCAGAGACAAAATTGACACAAGCAAATGTCAAATTACTTCTTTTAGGGCTTCTTAGGCCTCCAGAGGTAGGTTATATACCTATTACAGTACCCTTTTAGACCTATTCAGTATTTGAGACAACAAGAATTATATATAACATACCTCAGGACGCCTCCTGAGGTTAATAATATAATATAATATAATAAGCCCTAACAGCAGTAATTTGACATTTGCATGTGTCAATTTTATCTCTGAGATAAAAAAAACAGACTATAGACCCTTTTCTTGCCACCATAACTTCTTATAAGTATACCTATTCCATTTTCATAATTGTTCATAAAACTCATTCTCTTTGACTTGTTTCATTCATAATTAAATCTTTACCAAATTGAAGGTTCTTCGGTATTACAAACCCCTTCAAACCTATTTGAATTGACTTGCGTTTGGGCGACGGCACTACCCTTAGATCGACACGCATTTCTGTAGAGAGAGGAGTCCCACAGGGCTCCATATTGGGCCCGATTCTTTTTATTTTGTACTGTGCGGATATTGTAAAGTGCCTCCAGAAATGCAAGTACCATATATACGCCGATGATGTTCAACTTTATATATCTTTTAGACCTGACGATTACATTAGTGCTATTTAGGACCTTAACGATGATCTTGAAAGAATCGCCGCCTGGTCAGAGGAGAACTGCCTTTCTTTAAATCCAACTAAGACGAAATATATGGTATTTGGCACAAGACAGCAGTTAGCCCGACTACCTTTGACATTTGACTTGGCAATTATGGGCGAACCAATTGAGCGAGTGTATGAAGCGCGAAATCTAGGTGTCATTATGGATAAAGACCTCCGTTTTGAGAAACATGTAGCAGACTCGGTTAGAAACTGTTTTTATCGCCTTAAGGTTTTATACAATATTAGACCTTATTTATCCGAAAGACTACGGGAACAGCTAGTGGAAACCCTGGTTCTGTCCAGGCTGAACTACGCTGACACGGTTTACGGCCCGCGCCTATTGGCTCGTACAGACCGCCTCATCCAAAGGGTACAAAACGCTTGTGCTCGGTTTTGTTATAATATTCCTTACAGAAGTCATATAACACCTTTTCTGAACAAGCACTTTATACTGAAGATGAAGTCCAGACGCAAACTACACTTGGCTTGCCTTCTGTTCGGTGTGGTAAAATATCAAAAGCCGGATTACCTTTATGACAAGCTAAGTTGGGTTGCGAGTAGTCGGGAATGCGGTAGAAGACAATGCTCACAACAACTCTCGACTCAGTCTCAGAGTACAGCTGCTTTTAGAGGCAGCTTTCGTTATGCGGCTTCCAAAATATGGAATAACTTGCCACCACCGATTAGGGCAATAAACACTTTACACGTTTTTAGACGACGCTTACGGCAGTATCTTATTGAAGCACAAAGGAAGCTAGATATGGTCGCACTAAATGTTTCAATTATATGACATATTTATCTACCCGCATGATTAGTAGTTTTATTCCTGCAATGCTACCTACTCATTTTAACACTATTTATGTACATATTCCCATATTCCTCACTATTTTTACAGGATACAAATTTATTTTATTTAGGTATACATACACGTCACCATGCAGTATAAAACTGATTTACATCCGCCACCTCAATCATCAGGTCCAGTTGAAAACCAGCGTCAGTCACTAGTTGTCTGGCATTTCTGCTGAACTGGGCCTTTTTGGCGCAGCCGTGAGGCACACTGCTGCTGATTTCTTACTTCAGTCTTTTTAGTTTTTCTTTATTTGTATTTTTATCTGTTGTATTAATTAATATATTGTGTGTCTTTCTGTTCTGTGCTAAATAAATATATTTTCTTTCTTTCTTTTCTCTATTTATAATTCTTGTTTTGTTGTTTAATTGTTTGTGGGTTGCCAACCGTCAAGGAATAAACCGGCACAATTAACATTCGATGTTATAAGCATCCTTTTACAGATAATTAATCATCTATTTCGGGATTATATACTTTTTCCATCCATTTTGTTGACCAAGGTTGTATAAAAGTTCGACAGGACTTGGTGCAAAGTATTTTATTTGGTATTCTGGGGATAATGTAGATACATCCATCAGCCTTCGTGCCAGTTAGAATAGGCAATTAATCAGCCAGCGTTGAGCAATAACATTCCAGTTATTTAGTTTGAAACAAAAACAATCAACACACACACGACTTAACGAAAACAAAGTAAATTGTACAACATTAGTGTTGTTGAGAGTTGGGTCCAACTATTGACTGATTAATAATGATATGTGTATATATTTTTACACAATACTCAATCTAATCGATATTTAATTAAATATCTACAGGGACTATAGCCATGATGAAATGTTCCTGTGACGATTAGTCTTCGTCAAATTCTAAAATACGTTTTCATTTATGATACTGATTACTGAGTAATCAGTTACGGGCTCCCAGTGCAAACAAAGAAAATTTGGTTGAAATAAATGTCACTAGATGGCGCGATATGCATCGAGTTGTTATTGAATTGTGTGTAAAATCATTTTCTAGAATTGGTCATAAAAATTGTACGTTCTCGTTTAATCAACTCCCATAAGCACAAAAATATGGAATATTGTGCTCTTAATTCAGATTTCAAAGATTATTTAAACGGATCACTTAAAATTCATTCCAATAGATGGCGCGGTTTTAAATTTCTGAGGCATGTCATTCGATTTTTTTATTTGTATCATATCACATTTTGGTACAATGCAACAGTAAAAACGTGCGAAAAATACTTAAAAACAAATCGTCACTGTATCTAAAGAAAAATAGTCACGAACCGAGAAAACTCTTTTACTTGCAAGTCGCTGTTAACACCATCTATAGCTGTGGAACGGAACCAAACGCGATCGAAGTTCCTATAAAAATAATCATCTTAATCATACGAAAAACACTAGTTACGTCGGCACTGTTTCTTTGTATGGGATGAGGCATCTGTATGCTAGTATTATTTTATCTGTGGTTATAACAAAAGTGAGGGGACTATCAACATTTCAGCGGAAAGACGTCTAATGCTGGTTAGGCCTCCCCCAAGCTTCACCTTCAACCGTCAGCCGGCTCTGTGCTTGTCGTATCCAGTAGATTGTTGAATCCTAAAAAACCTACGCTTGTAAAATATTCCTTAGTGATTCCTAAACGTTGATCATTCCGTCTAATTAGTAAATTATCGATACTTTTCATTTCACATCCCTAGAGTAGTTACAGCTACATTAAATACCACCCACACAAAGGCTTATTTGTCTATTCATTAGGGATATTTTAATTAATGCATTGGCATTAGTCGAATCGGCATTTTGGGCTTATTCTGCTTTAACACTAATTTACAATGTTAATTACGTAATTATGATCGAGCATTTAGTAAACCGCAACGACGTTTGAACTGCCGCATTATCACCATGCTAGGTTAGGTTTAGGGGACAGGATGGTATGGAACAAAAAAATTTGTTGCGCCAACCCCAAGTAACATGGGGTAAGGGCAGGAAGATGATGATTGCAAGAGTCATTTTTAAAATAACTAATACGTTTTTAGGGTTCCGTACCCAAAGGGTAAAAACAAGATCCTATTAATAAGACTCCACTGTCCGTCTGTCTGTCTGTCTGTCACCAAGCTGTATCTCATGAACCGTGATAGCCAGACAGTTCAAATTATCCAAGATAATATATTTCTGTTGTCGCTATAACGACAAATACTAAAAACAGAATAAAATAAATATGCAAGTTGGGCTCCCATACAACAAACGTGATTTTTTTGCCGTTTTGTGTGGTAATGGTACGGTACCCTTCGAGCGCGAGTCCGACTCGCACTTGGCTGGTTTTCTCCTTCATTGTTGGTAAGTGCTTATATGACGAGATTAATAAACATAAATGAAGCAAGGTAAGGAGAACGAAAGGATAACATGTGGTGTTCTGTAGTTTCTGCGTACCCTCTCTTATTTTTGTTTTTTTTTTAAACTTTAAAAGACGCCTGGACCTTTGGGGAAAAGACCAGGGAGTTTGAGATTTTTCCTCACTAAAACCCGGTGATCCCCATCAGCATATAGAAGAGGCCCCGTTACTTCTTAAAAGACCAACCCGGAACCTCCTCTGTGCAACGCCTGTTAGAGCATATCCCTGGGGAGACTGCGAGGCGTCTCTCTTGAGCGTCGCTGTGCACGGCAGTATGTGACCACTGTGCCACCGTCTTATCTGGAGTCACATGCTGCTGGAGTCCCCAATCTGGCCGCCCGTTCTGCGTACCCCTATGGGAAAATAGACGTGAATTTATTTGTAGAGTTAAGTTATTTTTCTAGTTATTGCATAGTTTAAATAAGACACAAAAAGAAAACTCATCTTTGTTTTATTCTTTCCTAATTTTGATAGACAACTGATTAAGTATGTATTAGCTCGGCCAATTATTTTTGCCCCCCGGGAAACGATACATTGGAACCGTACACATAGCTTCTGAAATTTTATAAGTAGGTAAAAGACGAACAAATTTTGAATTTGAGCATCAATCCGCAAACTTTCGTCCGCCTAAGCACTAAATAGAGCTAAAATCAATTCCGGCCAGATGACACAGTTACCGCGTAACGAGTCCCGGTGGTCACGGCATTCCTATTTCCTGCCTGAACGTTTTCAATAACTACCCTCATTTGTTTACCAAAACATTTTAATGGCAAATCGTTATCACACATCATGGACGGACAAATTGCATTTGAAATTGAATAATCTATTGAATCATATTGTGCGTGACAGTACTTGAATTTTCGGGACTTAATATAATTTGTGTTAATATAATGTTAACCTATTTTTTATTGGTTTTATGAGGGTTATTAAAATAATAATTTGTTATTAAAAGTTGTTCACGTTGTTTTTTCTGTAACATTTCATCACGTAGTAATGGTTTGCTAAGGGAAAATAAACAGCTATCTAGACTTTTAAAAAGTACCTAATGTAGCAGTCACTGCATTGTCTAATCTTAACCTACTTTACTTTACCGAACTTTATGAAATACTTTATTAAAAAAGTTACCCGCAATTATATTATTTGTATTCGATTACAATATTAAAAGATACAACCCTGAAACCACGTTCAATAAATCCTAAAATAATCCACAAAGCGATGATAATATTACAAACTACGCGCTACGCCGTAGCAGTCGCGTAGCATCGTACCACCGTAGCGTTACGAGACTATATATAATATTTGAGAAGCGGAGTGTCGCGAAGGCAATCGAAGTCGCTTTGAGCTGCGCTTCAGGTGGCGAATTACTTAGAGAAAGTGCAAAATTCTGCATAAAGCCACTGTGCAACGAACCGAACTAAAACCTTTGAACTCCTTTGATTCGTGGAAGGTTTACGATTTCACGGCGGTGTCATTTACCTCAGACGTCTGAATTTTCTTGTACGAAGGATGTCTGCGAGTAGAAAGTAAGGTGTTCTTAGTTACTGCTGACTAAGGCCCAGTTTTTTGATCCGTTGTTAACTCAACCAATGGAACATGAGACATGGAGACATGCTAAACAATGGCTTAAAATTTCGATAAAGCGCGGTTATTCATGAGTTGTTAGTCTAGCAAAAAGGTTCAAGAATTAACTCTTCAACTTATTTGACCATTTCTGAAGCTAATCTATACTTCTATATTAATATTATAAATAGGAAAGATTTGTATTTTTGTATGTAACGAATAAACTTAAAAACTACTGGACCGATTTCAAAAATTCTTTCACTGTTGGGAAGCTACACTATCCCCGGGTGACATAGGCTACTTTTTATCCCTGTATACCCACGGGAACTACGCGGGTGAAACCGCAAGGCGTCCGATAGTAATTAATGGAAAAACGCATATTGCCGAAATTTTAAACTATTGGTTAATATTTTTAACCCTTTGTTAAGTTAACCACGGATAAAAAAACTGGGCCTTCGCAGGTTAACTTACACTTGAGGTTTAGTAGGTACAAGTTTATTTTGAAAAAAGCGTCATGTCTTTTAACCAAGTACTTTTAATTTTATTACTTGTGCAAGCCAGTCACAACGGTAACTGCAATAAAACAAACACGTGCTACCTCACATGCGATTAAAACAAACAAACTTGCATAAACTCGAAAAAAATCGCAAACACGTATGAAAAGCATTCTACGCGCAAACCAATTACGAAATTGCTATGTTTATGTAAAAACGTGCTCAAAAGAATGTAACACACAAATTACTTTGTTTTTCAGTTAGCGTCTGTGCCCCGGTAGAAGGCGTATAAATCAAAGTTTGTTCAAGCGCTGCGCTGTAGCGCTGTTGCGCTGTAAAGCAGTATTTATGACGTAAAGCATCGTCCACAATGTGGCACAAGTCATAAGTCCGCACGGTCATATTTCGTGAGATATTTAATAGGTAAATATGGACCAGAAAGAGATGACGGGATGATCTGGACTCTTTTTTATGGGATTGGATTTTGACGTTTGGCGATTTGTTTGTCGTACTTTTTTAGTTTAAAATAATAGCAAGCTAATTATGAGCTCAGTACTGACGCATGGCCTAAAAAAAAACAGTTAGTTCATGTGATTTTATAAAATTCACGGTTGAATCAACTTTTATTCCATGTAAATTTAAATTGTGACATTCAAAAGTGCCGCTTGGTGGCCCAGTTGAAATAAATATCTTTTGTCTTTCAGCATAAAATAACGGCAGCCGAATTGCGGAAGTGCGCAAAGAGTTTGACCGCTATCCTATCGACCAAATCGACCAATTACATGCGAGATGAATGAACCGATGTGGATTTCCGTCTTGTGTGATTGGCCGATTTGGTCGATTGGATAGCGGTAAAACTCTTTGCGCACTTACGCAATACGGCTGCTGGCTTGACTTACAGGAAACGTATTTTTTCCTTGATAAAAAGTAACCAATGAACTTAGCATTGGTGAAACCTTGTATTAGTAAGTCATATAACTATCGTAATCGGATCAGTATAACAAACAAATAAATAATAAAAATATTACCATTTTATAATACTAGTTAATGAACTTGCGCGATAAGTATGAAATATTTTTTGGCGCTAACATAATTATGAGCTTAATAATCGATTGTTTTTATTAATACACATAAGATTTGTTAAGTAGAATAACCAATTACAACATTATTAATTAGGATGTCTTATGACGCAAACTATCTTTATCTCAGGTATTTTTGGTACTATTACTGAACCAACGGAGGTACATGTGTTCCGCCCCATTTGGTACCCGTACCGAACAATACGACTAAATATTAATGAAAAGTTAGAAATGCAGTAACACAAACATTTATTTGTTGGTGCAGTGACACAATATTTAATGTGCACAGAACGGTTGTTTCTAAACAACAACTATTCCGATCCATTTGTTAGTTTGCAATGCAGGACAGGCCACATAGCCGCCACCATTTGCATGGCATGAGCAGGATGTTGCCACGTTTGTAGGACTTTTGCGCGTCTGTGGCGTGCACGGGAATGTTCTGTGCATGCAGGTTTGCTAGCACAAGAATAGCCTACCACTACGTGAGTATTGTTCTAGATTAGTGCAAAGGCTTGGTGAGTTAATGAAGAGAGATTAGAGTTAGAATTAATTATTTCAGGTTGGATTTATGATCATTTAATGTCTAGCGTTTTGTACATTAGTAATATCTAAAAGACATTTTTATTGCAAATCACAATAATGCCAATAATAATAATAATATTATATTCAGTATCTATTTTATTTACCCACGTCTGTGTATCACTGCCAATTGAAAATTAGCGCTGGGTGTCTGACGCCCAGCAAATACCAGTTGGTAACCCTTTCGGAGTGGGCACGTCCAGCACAGCTCTACTTCAACCTTGTTTGTACTTTTTTACTTTTCTTCCCTGTTTCTTAGTAATTGTTACTATTGTGTTGTGTTTTCGAATAAATGTTTTCTATTAAATGTTTTATTACATATTTTTTATAAGCCGACAAAAAATATTGAAACTATCAACGTAACAGAAAAAAATAAGCGATGAAAGGGAGCGACGACATCGAACCGCCACAGGGTTCAAAAATCCAACTCAACCTCCTTATCTCTGACCTCGCCCTTACATTTCGCAGGAAATCGTTTTTACATCCAATAATATCGTGCACGATATTCACAATAAGGAGTGCCGAGATATATGAGAGTAAATGATCGCATTTATCCGCTCGCGTTTTTCATGAAGTGGTATGAATGCGATGTACTGGTACAGCTGCTGCTTTCAATGCGGACAAATTATTCTGAAACACGAAAAATTGACGATCTCATATGTATTGCGATGTTTGAGCTTCATTCTGAGCCTTCGGTGAGCCTAAAACATTTACTTTTATTCTTGGAATTGCGGTTTATCAAATTATAATCAGAATTCATTGTTATTAATGTAGCTAACAATGTTGCACGTTGATTACATTAATAATCTGCTAAATCTTCTCTCCGCAATAAACGTAAACTCTTTATTTTTCGCAGTTAAAGCCTAAACAAGTTATGTCGTCTTCGTTTAATGATTTTCGCGAATATTTCGGCAGGCGAGGGTAGCGGACAATCAACGCTAAAAGCATCATTGTCAATTTTAATGAAACCCTCCGAGATATCAACTTTGTTTCAGGCCATTGTCGGAGACGGCGTCTGTCGAAGTACCGACGAGTTTTGTTGTGTCGCCGAAGACTTTTTATGTGACCAAATTGTTCATAGTTTGACACTTTATTTTTGTGGAAAACGAGATTGAAATCCTATTAAAACTAGGTAAATTGTTTGCTATATTACCTACTGGAAGAGTTGTCTATTAAATGCAACTGCGTTAAAGGACTGTTTGTAATCAAATAAGACAATGTCAGTTTTCTAGCGCCTTGAGTTCTAAACATCGATGTTTGATCTGGGGCTGTTCAATACCACAAACATAAAGGGTTTGGGCTTGGTCTTCACCGATGAAAGCGTCCAATATTTTTTGATAATACCTAATTATTTAAACAATATTTGTCATACTGTTTCATGGGGTCATACCATGCCTTGCCGAATCCACTTACGCAATTAGGCTGCGGGTAGTTTTTGTAAAATAACTACCTATTAGATACTGTGCCGTAATAGGAAATCCTACACTACTTACCCTAGTAGAATGAGAATACGCACTAAGTTAATTATAATAATTAAGGGTCAACGGTCGAGTCTATTCATTACAGGATAATAGGGTGTTTACTCTGAGAGAACAGGAAATATCGAGGAAAACTGAGAAAGATCGGTCAGAATGATCAGTATTTGCAAGGTTCTCTTGTCATTAGAATTCTGTTATCATCACAATTGGCTTGTTTTTGTAGAAGAAATTAAAGAATAGATTATTTTTACTAACCGTGAAAAGTTGAAATTCTTCTGCTTAAAAAATGCCGCTGCTGTTTTGGTAGAATATGACTGTACTTTTGACCCTTAAGACGGTACGCTGACCAAAAAATCGGCATGAGATATGAGCATTCCTATAGGTCTAGCGGCACTGGTGGCGCATGAATTACAGTAGTGAATACGCCCAGATTTTAGAATAAAATCATTATTAAATCGAAAATTGGTCTATTGAAAAAAAAAATCTACAAAAATTGTCTATCCATTAGTGTTAGTACAAAAAATAATTAATGAACACTTTACGAGGAGATGCGTAATATCAATAATAATTTCTCATTTTTATGTTTTTTTGGAAGGAGGTTAGTGAAATATATATGTCGCCGCGTAGGCGTGAATTTGCTAATTTATTATCCTAATTAATCGTCTAAGTGTCTATGTCTATTTAAGTTGGGTTTTGAGTTCAGCGCCATCTATTGGCTCACTGTGGAATCAGTATTGATTCATAATTCATATGCTAATTTCAATGTTTAATTAATACGAGATGTTTAAATTAAACAGGAACACTTATTGTAGGACTTTTGGATTTGTTCTCATTTTAACTATTGCACATTTGACGAAGTAAATGTGTTTCATTATGTTATTCTTATTAAGTTGTCAAACAATGGCGGATGTTATAATTTCTATGACCAATAACCAGATTTAATAATTTAATACGAGAACTAAACAAATTTGAGTAAATGATTAAATACTAAGGAGTCATAAGACTATTTTACACAGCTATGTAATAATGAGAAACTTTCTAATTAGTAAGATTGTTAGATCACCGGAAACTTGAATAGTTTTGTTATTAGATGACTATTTCAATAATAAACTACAAACCACTTTGTATTTGTGAGTATTGAGGTTGTTTAATGTTAAAATAATTAACTGATCAGCATTTTAGTATTGTTTGCTAACTTTACTCAACTATCCAAGTAATTAGTGTCTAAACAGAAACAATATGGAAGTCCCGCCCATTGTTGAGTACGTGCATGGCGCGTACGGTGCATGGTGTGTGTAAAAAATAATAACTGTAAAACTGTTTAATAAATCTGCTAATTGAATAGATGTTTGAAAACCTAATAAACATGTAACGTTAATTGTCATAAAGTGATTGTGTAATCTATAAAAACATTTAAAAAGAGTATCCTGGAGTTTCTGGCTAGGTCTTCTCCAGCGACCGACAAAAGCCTTGGACCTAGCAGGCCACACGAATTCACGATGTGGTTTTAGCTTCAAGTTCATTTGAAAACTCAAAGTGCCTGTAACTAAATCAAATAAACACTCTTGAGTTTCAATCCAGTGTTGTGTGTTATTGAAGTAACCCGCTCCAGTCAAGAATAAAGGAATTGCCTCTAGACATTGGGGTTAAAGATGGCGGTCCTACGATACATAGGTACTTCGACGTGACATATACAACATTAAAAAAAAAACTAAATCTACCATTTTAGAATCAATATTATGTAGAAATTTAATGTATTTTTATTAATTGATATTTCTTTTTAAATAACGAGTAGATAGCTCCTAAAAACAGCACATAAAAATCTTGCGCGGCGTTTTGCTCGGGGTACCGCCTTAACTGTACCTGTACCATCCATAAATATGGATACCAAACAACAGCAAATATTGGCCACAAATCGAAATGATGGCAAAAAAAACCTTGTTTACATCGGATTTGGCTACCTTATGTCATGTGATAGATCAACTTACTTAATCTAGAATGTCTGCGGTGCGTGATTTACATCACAGTAGACTAGATAAACCTAATATAGATGGATTATACTTCAGACCATTTTTTGCGGATCCCATTACTTCCAGACGGTCTTGTTATTAGATAAGCCTTTCAAACATAGTTCTAGGGGTAAGTTAGTTCAGTGTGGTAAATGCAATCAGAGGTGAAAGGCATCTCGGTTGCTTTGTCCGAGTTCCCTGGGGTGGTAGCATTGCTGTAACAAACGGTTATAGCTTTTACACGACGTGACGAGTACCCCCAAGTACCTCCAACGCTCGGGGGACTAGGGAAACGCACACTGGCCACGAAGGCCCCAATATCGCTGTGTGATGCAATCATTTCGTTGTATTAAGGGGCAAAGTGGCGGGTTGGAGTTAAAGTAATGCTGGACATGGAAACTAAGCGGATTTAAACAGTTTGAAATAGTTTTGTGTTTCTTATTTCGTTTTAACTGGGTTTTATTGTGAAAAGAAATAGCCTCATAGGTAATAAAAGGTTGTGGAAAATACATTTTAATTTGTGTTTATAACAAGCAAGGCTTTTCCTCGAAAATAAAATGTAGTTGGTATGAACACAGTTTTCAATGTACACTTTATTTTTAACCAACAAATGTTCGAAAGTCGCAAGTATGCATCAAGAAACGTACAAGAATACCTATTACAACAGTAACCGGCTTTCAGTATATTTTATGAAGATCCTATCAGTTAAGGTATACTGCATTCTCTGCACTTATGTACTGTCGGGATCGGTCAATGTGGCGACGCCTGGGGTAGGCCTATGTGCAGCAGTGGACGTCTTTCAGCTGAAATGATGATGATGATGATGTACTGACGTGAATGCAGTAGCCATTATTTATACACAGGGTGAGATCTTGAGATAGCACTGCGGACCAGAACCCAAATAACCTCCTCAATTTAGTAGTATTAATAAATAGTTAAAATTCTCACTCCCTTCCATTTTCTATGAAAAGCTATTTCTATGTCCACACCATATTCACCGTTCGAGCATTCAAAGCATTGTCGGTGAGGTAATTTCTTTAATTTGAGATTTAATTTTAGAACTTCATTTCTAAAATAAACTCTCAATCAATATCTTAGTTTTATTTTATAACTAGCGGACGCCTCACGGTGTCACCCACGTAGTTCCCGTTCCCGAGGGAATACAGGGATAAAAAGTAGCCTTTGTCACCCGGGGCTAGTTTAGCTTCCCAACTGTGAAATAATTTTTGAAATCGGTCCAGTAGTTTTTAAGTTTATTCGTTACACACAAAAATTCAAATCTTTCCTCTTTAAAATATTTGTATAGATAGTATAGATTTGTTTGACTAGGTAATATTTTGAACTAGCTTCTGCCCGCGGCTTCGCCCGCGTGAAAGTCAAACTATCTCTATACCAAATTCCATCTAATTCGGTTCGGGAGTTTTAGCGTGAAAAGGTAACTTACAGACAGAGTTACTTTCGTATTTATAATATTTATTGGATAAGTATGGATTACGGAGTAAGACGTTGCGTAACTCATATTCATTGTTTGGTTCAGTCTATTTCATTCTATCGGTGTCAAGTTCTGGATATGAGCTTCTTATAAATCACAGTCATTCGTTCTAGAAAAATCTACCAAACAAATTGAATATAATAAAATAAATAATTTCAGCATACTACTGTCTTACTGCAGGGCAAAGCCTTCTGGGCTTTGCCCTGCAGGCGGGATGATGATTTTAGACTTATATTAACTACTCTTGAAAGTCGAAAATTATCCCGCGGGAACATATTCCCGGGATAAAAAGTATTCTATTTGTTATTCCTAACTGTGCCAAATTTCATCCAGATCCGTTTAGCCGTTCTGGCGTAAAGAAGTAACGAACAACAACACTCACAAATTTTAACCTATGTAATATTAGTGTGATATGTTCAAGTTTTCTCACGGTGTTTTCTTTCACCAAACCAGTTGAAATCACAAGAATTACCAGCGAATATCTCCCAGTCTATTTTGAGTGACAAATAATTTAGTTAGTCTGTACTCTATAGCCTCATAAAAAGCATAGGCATAGAGAATGTCAGAGGACTCCATTGATACAGACGGCGATACATTACGATAATAAGTAGCTGTGAGAAAAACAAAATAATAACATGAATTATGTGTTTACTGCCATGTATGATGTTCAATTCGTTTTCGATATCTGTCATCATTATTTTTTAGATTTGATTTTGGTAAAGGATTTTTGTTTTGTGGCAACTGTGGAAATACCTTAATTCTTTTGTACGTTGCCGTTTTTTATTGGGAGTAGAAAAGTTAGTAGTTTTTAGTGAACATGTTTTTAACTCGATAGTTTGAATATATTTTTTACAAAAATGCTGTCAGACCATATACCGTGTACCGTGTACTGTATTGGGGTGAGATATTCGATAGCATTCAAATCACGGAAGGAGGTTTTGGAATGTTATGTAGTGAATATTTACTCTTTTACAGATTAAAATAAATTCACTATGACTGTCTGGAAATATTTTTGTGGTTGTAACTTGATAAGTCAAGTACTCATAGTTTCATTTTGGGTATGTTTTAAAGATAACTATTTTCAATATAAAATTCTAAGAAGAATCATTTATATTTAGAACCGCTTAGTCTTCTATTTCTAACACGTATGGTGTCGGAAGTAGAAAACTCAGACAGCCCACACTTTTCCCCATATAACCGCAATTCTTCGAACTCGCTTTGTTTTACCCGTCGGATCGATATGGACAATTGAATGCTCGCCAGGCTTATTAGTTCAACAGGTAATCTATATTCATACATCACCACCAATCGGGATCGTGTGCAAATTGCTTTGTCTTCGCATGTAGTCATTAAATTAAGTTATCAGAGTTACGGGATTTCACATTTTTTGGTTGGTGAAAGAGGATATTTTTTGTAGCTTATTGTGTAAAATTTGTGTGAAACGGTCTTCATCTTCTTCTCGGTCTATGGTTAGAAATGAGGACTACTGTGATGGGTTGTGTGAAACGGCATTACACATCTATGGCTAGAAATAAGAACTATTAATAACATATTAATGTATAAAAATGTGGACTATTTGATATGACAGTAAATAGAGATGGAAGAAGAAATGCAGGAGGGTCATGTCTAAAAAAATCGTGTCTGAACGAAATTAACTATCCTTGTGATATTGATACAGGGTGTAGCGTAAGCCCTAAGCTTATCTAATTAAGAGAACTAATGCTTAATATGCTGAAACATAAAAGAAAAAGATTAGTTGTTTTTATTACACGTCATGAAAAGTCGCTTTGTTTCTCCTCAATTTCAGAGTGTTTAAGCGGCTTATCGTTAGGTGTCATCTAAAGCCCTTTGTCACTAATTGAGGGCTCTTACTGTCTTCCTTTTATTTCTTTTAATCTGTAAGTAAAAAAAGCTTATCTTACCAGTGTAAGAAATAAAGACCAAAATAAAGTTCAACTAGGCAACATTGAAAGGCCTAAATTAATCGAATTTCCACCTCATCGAATCACATTAATTGAATGTCCGAACGATACAACATTCATTACATCGAAAGATATTTCGAAAAGTAGTTCTTGAGACGGGTCTGTATTTATTGTAAATGCCTACAGTAAAAAAAAATGCAATAAGTAACTAGGTAAGGTGTAATCTATACTAATCTTATAAAAAGATCAAATTGATTTTTGTATAACCTATAAGTACTGAAAAATATTTAATTGATAAAAAGCTTTATTATCACTAATAAAGCTACTTATTATCCCAATAAACTCATGCCCGACTCCTCGTAACACTCGCTTGTCACATCAGTGTGACGACAAGTAGTTTTTCACCGTCTCACACCGCGGTTGAAAAGTTGCGGTCACGGGACCAAAGAAACGGGAACAAGCTAGACGGTAACATAAAATGCGGCAGATTTCGCAGATACATTTCTCATATTTGGCCAAACTAAAGCCATTAACTGATCACAAATCTAAATTCGAGATTGCTGCTGAGCTTAACGAGCCGGTATACCCAAGTATTTTGCCGACAGTACTAGCTAGGCTACAATTTGGCCAAGTTTGTGCCACAGTCAATTGAGGCTGCAGTATTCACAGTTTCACAGCTGAACTCATTGACGTCCTCTCCCAAGTTGTACAACAACACCCGGTTCGCCGCTCTCCGCATGCAATCCACAGCTGCCTTCTATTGTCTGTTTGTTTATTGTAGAGTGTAGAGAGGTTAAGAAAGTAAATAGATGCGTTAGTTGTAACTTGGACACTGGACAAAGTTTCATTCTGTCACCGATGATCATTGTCAAAATTCAGAAATGGTAATTCTTTTATTATCATTTATTTGCTAATATGGAAAATAACATTAAGTTCTTAAAATATAGCACAGTCCAACCATATTACACCTTAAGGCATGCATTTGCATGATAACACGCATTTACTTGCACAGATCATTTATAATTACCAAAACAATCTATTTTGTTTTGTTAATTTCACCGCGTGGGAAATAACAATGAAACATAACAAATGAAGCTATCAATAATACCACTAGAAGAATACCGCATCTCAATCCAATACATATTGTATTTATTGACAATCATTGTCCCTATTATAATGTCACTTTCCCTTTCTTTCTTTTCTCTTTTCTTACTCTGTATCTTTCTTTCTTTGTCTCTTTCTTTATATTTCGTATTTTCTCATTCTGTCTCTCTCTTTCTTTATCGTTGTCTTTAAAGGACTAGAGAATGAGAGGCGTGCTCAAAATGTCCTTACTGATGACACGAGCTTTATTTTAGCCAAAAAGTTTCGGAGTGATAAACAGACACAGGTACCATACCAGGCAGAAAATAATTTTGTAAAAAAAAATGATAAAACACAACGTGAGTGGGGAAAAGGTAGGTTTCGTTCTCATATCTTGTTTATATTCCAAGAAAAACACTGTAGACATACGAGAAAAAAGGGTTCCGTACTTCAAAGTCGTCTGAGACATGTCTAAAGAGAATCCGACGGGCATACACTCCCATATATCCATAAAAGGGAACATTTAGAGGAGAACGAGCGAGCGATGTCACAATTTAATCTCGTTCGAGGTCGTTCTGTCCGTATATAGCCGCGGCTCTGTTGTTGATTTAAATGGTATATCTTTTTATGTAAAACTCATGGGGTCGCGTTGCCGGAGTATGATAATGTCAAGAAATATTTAAGGGCTTATAAAATATCTTTTTTGAGTGGGGTTTTTGGCTTGCAACTGGTATTTGACATGGTTTAAGATATTTATTCCGTGTTTGAAGGGAATCTTCCTATTGACCTAACCTATAAAGAGTTAAAACAGTTTATTTGTAGAAGGTAAGTGGAAGTACTGAAACTTATAGAAAGCTTCACGGATACTTTTAACCTGAAAAAATATAAGGGCCATAGGAAAAAAGTTAGCCTTGCAAAATATTATATTATTTGGCAATAGTACAGCTTTAACAAAAAATATCCCTATCTCACACACAATAAACATAACATTCCAAAAAAGCCATTAGCCACCTGTAGCATTCAGCTAACAAAACATGGCCGAAAGGAAACATATGTAACGTCAAACAAAGCGCGTTAGTAACAACTAACTAAACGTGCTCGAAGGAGATAACTCAGTTAAGCCTTATTTACAGAGCGCGGGCGATTCATTAGACGAGCGGACGGGGCCGTGGGGCAAACTAGACGAGTGAGGGAATGTTCGCGGTAGAGACTTTGTTAGATATGGCGCTGGATAAGTATAATTAACAACGGGTAATACAAAAATAATGGCAGATCTATAGTATGTATGTATTTTATGACTAAGTTAGGTATATTATTTATGATGTTTTGTACACTTGACAGCCCATCTCTATCTGCTCTCGTTAATTCCATCCAAAGGTTGTCTGTAAGAGATTGCCCTGTGTGATAAGACCGCCTCTATCTATTGTACACCCTTACACTTTATAAATCTTGTAAATGTTTATCCTGTACTTAACCAATAAAGTATTGATTTAATAAATAATAAGAACATAATTGTAGATATATAGTAGCTTCGTTCTAGCGTAGCAATAGCCGTCACTACCCTATTATATCTTCTCATAGTGAATCCGATTAAAACAATACATAACATCACTTATCGTAAGAAAAAGCGTGAACACGATAGATTCAGGTAGGCTTCATATTTTTATTCTCATTATTGAAGTTAAGAATGTCAATAAAAGTTGGTCAATGTAGCGGACATACCAACTTTTATTGACATTCTTAACTAGCCGTGTTACACCGCAATAAACAGAGTAAAATTGGATACGTCATGCAAAAAAAAGAAATGGTTCTACAAATCAACAGACATATTTCTTGGCATGTCAATAATTCTTGCAATTATCTCAGCACGTCACAGATCCATGAAAATAGGCCCTCTCCCAAGTTCGCCACAATATTCGCCTGCCATATCTAAGCTGTCCAAGTTCCCTTTTTTAAGATCGTTGGCCTATCTAAATGGTTTTTTAGTTTCTAAACATTGTTCCATATGAAATGTCTCAGTACCCGTAGTCTGGACTGGATTTGTGCCCGGCTTTTTTTGGGAATTTTTTTTTCACCAACCGTACTATTCCGAAACCAATGCAACTCCTGAAATCCAGAAGCAACAGTGGCGACCACAAGTAAAGCGCCGAGGCAATGATGCTTGACGAATTCCCGGCTAATGAATTTAACTGTCCCGTGGATCCCGCAACGAAATTAATCAGAAAATAATAAAAGAGGAATAGGAAAAAAAAAATTCACTTCCATCCAATTTTTCAATTTGATATCAAGCAGGAGACAGAACAAATAAGGGCAAATGATATTCACCAACCCGCACCGGGCCCGCGTGGTGGACTAATGCCCATTACCTCTCTCACAGAGAGGATACTTGTGTCCCAGCCAGTGGGAACATTATAAAAGGCTGATGATGATGATACAAACTTCCACCCCCTTTTCCACCCCTTTAAGGTTCATGGCCGCGATAAAAACTTATGTCCTTCCCAGGGTCTCAAACTTCGAATGTACTCCGTAACAAATATCACCTAAATCGGTTCAACGGTTAAGCGTGAAAAGTTAACAGGTAGAAAGACGGACAGACAGTTACTTTCACATTTATAATATTAGTAAGGATGAAAACTTGTGAGAACCTGTGAGAACTTTGGTATTCTCGATATTTCTGTAAGGCGCCGAATCCTGGGCAATTCGCACTGTTGAATACAGGCCTGCGGATCACAAGCGGATCAACGAACGACATATACCTAGGTACAGTAAAGGGTAGATTTACAGTTTTTTTTTAAATGATAAATGATTTTATTTCTGTAAGTTGGTTTGTACAAACGCTTTTACATGTCTAACATATTTTTTTTTAAAACTAGATGAGGTCGGCGTTTCCTAACTGACTACTCTGAGAAGAAAGGCCGAAACAAACTCAGAGGTCACAGTCTCTTTTAAAGTCCTGACAAAATCTTGGTTCGATCATGTGAAGACCATGTAGACTGATGTCTGAAATGGTCTTTTGAGGAAAGAACCAGCCAGATTGAGTGGACCTGTCCAGTCAGTGCACGCATTTGTCAATAACCGAGCAGCTCAACTCAGAATTTAAGGAGCTCAACGATTCGACGAACAATACCAAAGAAAGGACATTCGGGTAGGCCGCATAAACTACTCAAACTGCCAGACCATGATTAAAAACTAAGATAAATTAAAAAACAAAATAATGATCCACATAGTCTTCACATTCACAATAATTAAAATAAAATAATATAATACTTTAAAAAGTAAATATTCTTGTCATTGCAAGAAAACAAATAAAAAAAAAAAAAAAAAAAAAATTCATGGTGCAAAATATTTAAACAAAAAAAAAACTAAATTAATTTAATTGGAGCAGCTCACTCCCAAGCCGTTTTATCCTCAACGTAATCTTTAATGCTATAAAACGCTTTTTGGCACAACTTACGTTTAATGAATGATTTAAATTTATTAAGACTTAGATTTTGTACGTGGCTTGGAAGCATATTATAAAAGCGCACACATTGACATCTAAACGAGCCACCTATTTTCTTGAGCCTTGTTGTAGGTATTACAAATTTGTGTTTGTTCCTAGTATTTATATTATGGATATCACTGTACTTTTTAAACAATTTTAGATTTTTATGGGCATATAAAAGATTTTCATAAATATACTGAGAAGGCACAGTCATTACATTAATCTCCTTAAATTTCTCTCTGAGAGAGTGTCTCGGGCTTAATTTATAAATTGATCGAACAGCTCTTTTCTGCAAAACAAAGATAGTCTGGATGTCGGCGGCATTTCCCCACAACAGAATACCGTACGACATTACACTATGAAAATAGCTAAAGTATACTAAACGGGCTGTCTCTATGTCCGTTAAATTACGAATTTAAAGTTGGTTCATAATACTCACACATGTGCTGTGCAGTTATATAATACTAAAAGAAATTGAGTTTATACAATACAAATACATTCATAAACTCTTCAGTAGGTCCAACAATATCATTGAGCCAAGCATTTTTATCAGCGATGTAATCCCCAACTTATAATATGCCTGCTTGCATAGTGTGTGTTGTATCTTTTTCGATCTTGGCAGAGCGGTCGTGGTCACGTCGAGGCGTCTTCGTCGGTAGTAGATGCGGACACAGCTCTTCGAACGATCTCCCGCCATCTCTATCTGATGGCGGACTGTTTGGCACAGTCAGATATGCGGCCTCCTACTGCGGATTTTACTTGGTCAGTCCAGCGCTTAGGTGACCTGTCGCACAATCTGGTACCCTCCACATTTCCTTGTACGACTAGCCGCTCTATGGGGTCACCATCCCGCCTAGAGATGTGTCCAAGTATTGCAGCATGCGCGACTGTACTACGTTCGACGAACGCTGCGTGATGCTGAGTTCCTGGAGTATGGACATGTTAGTGCGGAAATCCATCCCCGATATTCTGAGCATCTTTCTCCAGAGCATTTATTTTCCCCCTTTTCCAACTCACGCACTGTCCACGTCTCGGCCACGTAAAGAAAAATGGGGAATATTTTTTTTTGTATGAGCCTTGTTTTGGTTGCTTTGGTAATGTTGCGATTCCTCCACACTTTTCCTATCTTCTCCATCGCAGTTCTGGTCATGGCCATACGTCGTTTCACTTCATCTACGCAGCCGCCGTTGTTTGAGATCAAAGCCTCAAGGTAGACATAGGTCTGAACCACGTCGCCACGTCGCAGTTCGCGATACGTGTGTTTTATACAAGTTTTAAAATTCGTTTCATTTTAATGCAACCGCATGAAATTTTGCATACACGTTTGGTTCTGGATGACAATTTGGTAAGCTAAAAAAGTACCCTAGCTAAGCGCTAAGCTTGAATAAAAATAAATCATTGGCAAAAGTTATTTAATCTTTTTTCAATCAATTTTTAAAGTTAATACAATGACACCTGTCTCGAATCAAAGATCTGTGTTCCGTTGATGTAAATGGAAATCCTTCAGGGAATAACGACGCGATGTTGTCTTATGTTTTTCTTTTAGAGCGGATCCTAGTTCATCTCAGACCTCAGATTACTTATCACTGTTTTTAGTTCGCCAAGATTGGACAATGTTGGAAGAAAGAGGCTTAAGTAAATTTATTAAACCCCGACGAGGGGTGTTGCTGTGTATCTGTGTGTCTGTCTGTGTCACCATGGCTCCTAAACAAATGAACTGATTTAGATTTATTTTTTGTTTGAATGGTGTCTTTGTCGAGAGTGTTCTTAGCTATGTTTTATGAAAATCGGTTCAGCTATTCAAAAGTTAACCACATTTTACTCTTTGAATCAGAGTTTATACGCAAGATATCGTGTCATAATTATTACGTGTTTTGATGGATTGTCGTTTGAAGTATGTCTACTACAAGGTAAATTATATGTTATTTAAAAACCATAAAATAAGCAAGCTTATTACAAAATAAAAAAAAAGTTTTTGGGGCTTTTTTATGTTTTATCTTTAGTTCGTCCAGATTGGACAATGTTTGAATAAAGAGGTTTAAGTCAATTTTTAATCGTCTCTTTTCCTAAAGCTACGTCGTTCCGTTTTTGAGTGTGACCCAATTTTATGAGGCACAAAAACAAGACTCTCCGTTTATTTGTAATTGTCATATTATTCTTACATAGGAATCACGAACTATACTTTGTTTAATATACAAAGTCATTCATTTAAGATTTCATAATTCTAAACAATAAATGGATTGGATAAAAAAAATCGTTAAATTATTAAATCATAGCTGCCTTGTACGATAAAAGTTTTCACCGAGCCTCCGCAAGAGTTCGTGTCATACACGACAAGAATTTTATCGGACCTAGGCACGAATCTTGTCTAACGCAGACAAGATTTTTCTTGTATTCTTACATAAGAATCACGAACTATACTTTGTTTAATATACAAAGTCATTCATTTAAGATTTCATAATTCTAAACAATAAATGGATTGGATAAAAAAAATCGTTAAATTATTAAATCATAGCTGCCTTGTACGATAAAAGTTTTCACCGAGCCTCCGCAAGAGTTCGTGTCATACACGACAAGAATTTTATCGGACCTAGGCACGAATCTTGTCTAACGCAGACAAGATTTTTCTTGTTCATTAGCACTACAGCACCGTGGCAGTGTACACATTTCGTGTGTAGGAACGAAACGAATTCTTGCGTAGGCCCAGTGGATTATCTGAGCGTGTACAAGAGGCCTAAGTTTCGAAATCTCAAAATGCCACTACCTCCCTATTTACAGATATTACGAAATAAACTACGCATCATAATTTAAATTGTATTCATTGCCAATATCTCAATATATCCCAAGCAAGGTGGTTTATGAAAGCGTCGATAAAACATCCAAATAAATAAAGATTTTGCGTGGGACGAATAATATCTCCGAGTCAACGATCTTGTTATCTTAGTAGAAAAATAATATGTTGTACAAACACACTGACAACTTTATTTCGTGCTTTTGAAATGTTCTTTTTATTTTGCTTTTCTACAACGGGCCTGTCGAGTTAAATGAGAATAGTACATTTTGATACAAGTGCGGAAAGTTTGTTATTGCGTACGAGGCCGAATGAACACCCGAGCCGTAAGGCGAGGGTGTTATGGGGCCGAGAAACGCAATAACAAATTCCCACGTGTATCAAACGACGTTTTTCAATACACTTTCGAAGAAATAAACACAGTTTAGATAAGCATAGGTCGTTTAGTGTACGGACGTAGCGTCTAGGTAAGGTTTTATAGATTAGATATTGATTCAACTACTGACCTTTGTTGCCAAATACTGGCTATCCGGAGCTTCTTTCAAAAAGTTTTCAACTTCATTTGGAGACAATACTTTTGATTTTTGTCCAATATATCCGACGGAGTGTCTTTTTAGAAATGCAGTCAGGTTGCAATATATTTTATGTTAACACCGTGATTTTGCAGAACCGTGCTTTTTAGCATGGAATATATACACCCTAGCGTGCTAGGCTTATATTTAGTAGCGAGTTCATTGAAATATGCCAAAAATACTTGCCCCGAAATGACGACGCCTTTTTAGTAACTTTTCACTGAAGAAAACTTTGCAAAGCTGCCATTTAATTCACCTTAGATTTAGATGGCAACAGGCTATCGCAAGCATTTTGTGCCTCAATCACAATATCCGGCGGAGTACCATCTAAAGAATTCTCTTCAAAACTTAAATTCGTCATTTTTCACAAATCACTCAAATTATTAAGACTAACTTTCCTTTTTTTGCCGCGCTTTATGTTCGCAGGTTAAAGGAGAAGCAAAGGTATGAAGCCGTTAAACAGCCTCACAGGAAAAATATAAAATTCAAATAGATTTTAATTAAGAACACAAATAAAATGATAACTTGTTCATAAAAGTAATATTTGTTTAAAATAATCATGTTTATCAGTATTATTCTTTTTATAAACACAATTTAAATATTTAAAAAATATTAACGCTGTAAAGACGCAAATCAAAATGACGAGATTAAAAAAAAAAACACGCCTGCTCTATTATTGTCAGTGTTGTTATTTTTTTAAAATTTCTTATGTTTTAATCGAATTTCCGCACGCGTACTGTAATCTTATTACCGCACGCGTGCGAAATATGTTGCATATCGAACCTAATCGTAGTGCAATAAGAGCTAGTTTTCGAGGAAGTGTATTGAAAAATATTTATTTTAAAAGCTGTGTTGTGTCAAGTTTAATTTTTGTTTGAACAACTAAAATAAAACGTTGTTATTTTTCGTGTGATAACTCGTTGGCCATACTGTGTTCTGCGTTTCGTATTTCAAAAGAGTACTTAGGTCCTAGACACACTTTTCCTGCTAACTTCTTACGTCAGAATTTACACTTTTTTACAGACTTTTCACTTTATTATAAATCTAATACCTATATTGTGTCTTTTAATTTGGGCTAAATTAAAATTATTTTCTTTATTTCTTTCTCTTTTTACCAGTAAAATTTCAAAATTTCAAAAACCCTGACACATTTTTATTTCATGCTACATAATTTATCTAGTAGTAGAAACGCTTCGATCGACAATCTATTGAACACGTAATTATGACACGATATCTTGCGAAAACACCTCGATTCAAACAGTAAAACTTCCATAAATTTTGAACGGCTGAACCGATTTTCATCAAATATAGCTAAGAACACTGTCGAAAATTTCACCTTGCAAACAACGGTGCCACAGACAGATAAACAAACACACAGGTACACGTCAAACTTATAAGGAAAGCAAAATTGTATGGGATTAACAAGTGATATCAAAAAATCACGTGATCTACCCCTTACATTTCGACTATCACCTTCGCTGACATCGAATGTCACTTGTCTAGAGCCTTGAGCCTTGCCTTCAGTAATCGGATTTTATGGACTTGAGACTGTTCTCTGAGTTTTTCCCAGTGTTTATTCTCAGAGTATTCGGCTGGGAAAAGCCGAACTCTTAACATAACATCACACCTACAGGCTACACTCTCACTCACACATACACAAATCTGATTTAAATTAAGTTAATTTTAATGTATGTAATTTTACCATAAAAAATGTATAATACGTTTTGCTTTTTGTATACGTCTTGCTATCGAAGAGCAGACACTCCTAATACAGGCACTACGAGTATCTGCCTAAAAAGAGGATCCAATAAAAAAATATTGTTTATACCTCAACTTATCTTACCAATAAACTTTTTTTATTTTAATTTTTTCATAGCGCCAGGTCCGATTGAGCTGTAATTTGCATACATTGTTGTTTCTTGTGAAAAGCTTGTTTAAAAATCTTTTTACAAGTTTTTATTTACTTTCACCTGTCCCAGAGTCTGCAATCGAATATTCCAACTTAAATGTGACCCACTTCTCAGTGTCTGATCGAGCTGAAATTTTGCACACATCATTGTTTCTCGTGACAATGGATTTTTTTTATTAAAGTTTGTTTAAAAAAAATATTTTTACAAGCTTTTATAAATTAATTTTGTCGGTGCCGGAGTCTGTAATCAAATCTTGTAACTTAAATTTGACCGACTTCCTAGTGTCTGATTGAGCTAAAATTCATTACATGTGCTGTCACACACATTTGGTTCTCGTGACGTGGCAGTATTTTTATAATAGAAAAGCTTGTTTTTTTTAAAAAAAAGACAGTATAAATATTGTTCAAGTAAAGGAAAGACAAGCAACTTGTATTTTCGTACATATTTTTTATTATAGTAAATATAAATAAACATAAAGTAGAGCATATTATTTGGTTCCAGTACCACCTGGCTAGCAGTCGCGACGCAACTGAACGTTAGTCATCACGACACTTGAATAATGTCGTACTCACAGAACAGAAAAAACGCCTTCTACAAGTTCCTTTTTTCGATTTTTTGTTTTAGCAGTGCGTTGTCAGCCAGTCAAAACAGCCAACCATGGATGCCATATAGAACAAATCGATTTATGATCCATTTAACCAATACAAAATTTGAAAATGGAAGCCATTGGAGGGGCCTACCGTTTGTGCCAAATAAATTGAAGCCCTTTTCGGTACGTTAAGTCCCCGAGTCGGCAGTAATGTGATTTCAGTTGCGATTTAACGCTCAAAATAACTTTCAGGACGGATGTGCACTTCTGATTTACTTTTAGCTTATCGAATTTTGAGGAAAATCGTGTGTACCTTGTTATACATTTGTCATAACAGATCAAAATCGGTAGGTTTAGTGTCTTACCTACCGTACCGTACCTTAGGGATAATTTGGTAAATTAATTAACCTACTTTCAATCAAATCAGAAACTTTTGCATATATACTCTTGATCATATTGATTTTGTACACAGTGCAACTAGTCGTGGAGTCGAAAGGTTCTGCACCTGTATCCAAGTTGATAATCTACAATCGATAACGCTAGTACAGTGCGTTCACTGTTACTTAAATTGTCCTCTGAAAGCAACGAAACAGCGACCTTATTTCGCTATAAATAAGGATCACTGTGATGCAAAATCAAAGGTAAAATATCTGTGAACAGACTGTAGAAAACGGATCTCAATGTATGGGAATGACACATCTGAACGTTAAGTCACGTGTTCAGACCATACAAATAGAAGACGTTAACGATTGTAGAAAGAGATTCGATACGAAAAGTTTGTAACTTGGCTAGGGGTGCTGAAGCGGCGACTGCGTACCGTAAAACACAGCGTTGGAAGGCCTCTTTGGTGAAGATAGAGGAAATGCGATTGATGCGAGACGCACAAGACCGGCCTGTGTGGCGACAGTAGGGAGAGGTCTATGTCCAGCAGTTGACGTCTTTCGGATGGAATGATGATGATATAAATTAACTTTACTCGCCTTGCAAATGAGGAACAGAAAATGGATACAATGTATCTTTAATAGCTCTAACTTCATACATTCTAGATTCTATAATCTTACTAATATTATAAATGCGATAGTTTGGATGGATAGATGTATGTTTGTTACCCAATCACACCAGAATGGATTTACAGATTAGGATGAAATTTGGTACAGACACCAACCACTGAAAATCAGCGCCGTGCTGTGGGTACCTCACGGCACAGCAGTATGTTGAATGGAAGCTTTCTTGCCACAATCACAACATGCTCTACCTGGCATCTTTTTCACCCTATTCCTTTTCTGTTTTATACAAAATATAGGTAGTAAATGTTATTATTGTTTTATTTATTTCTCGTCTTTACTAACTTAATTTAAGAACTAATAATATACTGTTAAGGGTTTAGCATAAGCATGTATTCATATTGTATGTCGTTTTGTGACAATTAAACACTTTTTCTTTCCTTATAATGTTCCCTTGGGATAAGAAAACACCTTTCACGCCGGCGAAGCCGCTGGCAGAAGCTAGTGTATTATAAACGTTGGCCTACACCTACCTACCTACCATGTAGCTGCCTCGTTCGCAACATGTCCCATGTACGTACCGCGCGCACTAGACGCGCGTGTAGCTCAGCAATCTGCCCGTGTTCGCCCGCCCCTACACGGCGCGATATCGTCTCTATAAAACATGATGCAATCATGTGACTTCGCTCACAACCCGCTTCAGATACAATCACGGTGATCTGATTGTGCCACGCGACCTTTTCCAATTGCCTATTTATATCAGACTTATCTTCTTGAAACACTTGGCAATTTATTTCAAATTTATTTTTATGAATGCCTGGTTACTGAGGAATTCTACCTAAATTTTAAGAATTTTCTTGAAATTTTTGAGCTACTTGTGAAAGAAAGAAAGACAATTTTTTTACTTGTGATCCTCACAGGAGACACTAGTATAAACAAAACACAAAAAATAATAAAAAAAATAACAAGAAATGAAAAAAAAAAACACATATCAAAAAAGTAGGTACCTACCGTAAATACCTAAAAAACTAAAACCCGACTATTGAAAATCACGCTCTAAAAAGAACGAAACAAGAAAAAAAATCCGTTTACCGTGGTCGTACCTACCGTAACAAAACAATACATTCTGCAAAGTAGCATACGACCACGGTAAATTTACGGGAATATTTTCTTGTTTCTTACTTTGTAGAGCGTGATTTTTCAGTAGCCGGGTTTTATTTTTTAAACTTATTTTTTATTTAAAATATTTTGGGGTTTTCGCAGAGCCTGGGGGAACAAATAAACATAAATTCATACATAAATACTACATATCAATCAACAAACACTTTGCGACGCCGCGCCGCGCCGTAGTTGGGTTAAATTGGTTTTTATGACTTTGAAGGGATATGTAACCTACCTTTATTTTAAAATACCTGTTTAATGATACCACACATGATCAAATCAAATCAAATCAAATAAAATCAAATGTGTTTATTTGTTCGAATATGGTAAAATAGATGTTACAATATTGGTTCCAGCATATCCTGCCATAATATGGCGTACAAATATTTATTAATAATTATGAATTATAGTATATAATCTGAATCTGTTATAGTTCATTAATAAAGATTGAAAATGTATTGCAGTAATAATAATGAAGAAAAATAAAAAAATGTATTAAATTAGTAACGACTTATCTTCTAAATATTCTTGATTACTGGAATAATTTTTCGCCAATAACAGTCTGAACAATACCCTTTTGAACAACGGCAATGGCAAATCTTGAGTATTATTTGGTAAATGATTATATATAATAATTGCCATGCAGTAAGTATTTCTTTTAAATAGCGTTAATTTTATTTGGGGTTATTTCAATTTGTCTTTGTGTCGTGTTCTACTATTTATTTTGTTTTTACAAAAATGCATGTTTCAAAAATTTTAAGACATGTTAACGATAGTATGATGGGGTGGCGCGTTTTTTTTGTTATTGACTTCGTGCCCTCTAATAGGCGCCATATTCAATTTAATGTGACTTCGTATAGCATAAAACCACGAACAAATAAGAGGCTTTTAACAACACCTCATTTTTCAAATTATGATAAGTAGTTTAGAAGTTATGAGGGCACAGATGAACATATATACATACATACCCACATACCGGTCAGAAATATAACCCTCCCTTTTGCTTCGCCGTAGTCGGGTAAAAATAGAATACCTATGCCAGAAAATTATCAATATAACATATCATGAGTGGAGCAACTTACATATTGTAAAGAAGAAATTAATCTCATGTCTGAAAGCTTTTATTTGTATACAATATTGATAATGAAATGTCTAATAAATATGAATACTCTTTATAAGACGTTAATGCGTGACAGGCGTGATTGGAAATATGTTTTAGCTATTTTCTAATGCCTAGGACCAAAAATAAAACCTCTTCAGAATCTCGTGATTTCATTTTCTATGTATCCAGCTGTCAGTTGGAGATAAGTAATTAAAGTAAAAAAAATAGAAAGTATACAGAAAGGCCCACTCACGCCGTTTTGAAAATTAACAGCTCAACTTGACAGATTCACTAGAGTTGCTTCTATATTGATTCCGAACTAAAAAAAAGAGTAGGTTGTATTAGTTACAAACATAAATACATCGATTCGTCTAAACATACATTGTTCGAAACCAATAAAGGTTTCGTCTTTTTTTTTTATTTTGATGCAACACTGTGTCAACTCGCTGTCATCGATATTGACAGTTTTTATTAAGTTGAAGTTGGCAACACTGGTAAAAATGTCATTGATATCGCGAGACGTAAAAACGATGGCCTTGATTTATTTATTTATAAATTGGTATATAACCCTTCGCGATCCGCGAGTGTATATATTTCGCGCGCAGCGAAGTGGTTTTGTCGGAAATGTGTATAGTTGTCTGTCCAGACCACGTCAGCTATCCCAAACTATTATATATATTTTCTCTCTATAACCCTCGACCGGACACGGGATTGAACGAGACCGGGAGACCACCACGGGGACAACTGTGAGTTGTAGCTGTAAGTCTATGCTTGTATCACTTTCCACCTATACGGAAATCGATATCCCAAAAAACAAACCCCTAGTTACCGCTGCCGCGTATCGCGGTTTTACGGGTATATAGACCTTGTAGGATCCAAGGGTCGCAGCATTGCTCATGGGCCCCAGTGTTGCCTCTTGGTTTGTGATCCGCAGGCCTGGTTTCAACATACATCATATCATGCTATGTAAGCCTTAGAGGGTAGACAGAGCATCAAATATCCATTAAAGATCACACCTCTGCATACGACGAATATTGGATGGTAACAAGATGTAATAATGATCCCACCAAAAACGTAAAAATGTGAAAAGAGAAGAATCCCTGTAAAACCATAATGTCAATGTGTGCGTGCAAAATTTCGCTTTGTTCGTAGTGGACTCTCTGTCTTCGGCGCGCCGCCGCCGCTTTCTTACTTTGTGGTATAGTTCTCGCCAAACTTCTTCCGCCCTAAAGTTGGCTATCCGATGCACAAGGCACGGATCGATGCTGTTTTGTATGAGATTTACTATTGGGCAGCCATAGTAGCCAACTTCAGGGCGGTCAAGAAGTTTGGCGAGAGCCACCAAGTATGCGATGAAAAACTACATTTTATTTGAAAGTATTTTAAAAACACTAGAAATCTCTTCTTCGTCTTCTTTTCAAATTTTGTACGGCGAACATGGGGCTACTTATACAATATATTCAGTAATAAGTATATTCAGATATTCATAAGCCACTATGTCTTATGATTACACACTAACACGCTTATGATTTTTGTTTTATGTAAATTTATCTAGAATTTAATTTAATTAATTTGAGTGACAGAGAATTTTAATTTTGTTTTGATTTTGATGTTTGTGAGTCGTAAATTACTTGTGCGAAGTTTGTCTGCTGTAAACTTAATGTGGGGAAGGCCTATGTCCAGCAGTGGACGTCTTTCGGCTAAAATGATGATGATGATGATGATGAAACTTAATGTAGTAATCTTATAATTATTGACTCGTCTTATTGAAATCGTCAGGATTATCGAGATTTTTATATCGAAAAAGCTTAGGTACTCAGTACTACGCTTGAACAAATCTTCCTCGATTAGATAAGTCAATAAAACGAAACGATTCACATAACAACGGCGATATCCTCGTAAAAAGTACTGCAACGACAGTTGCTCGATAAAAAAAAGGTTTTTAATTCTCTCTCGATCTTTTAAGATGTGATAGTACTTATCATTGCTCATCATTATAAAAGTCCGGCCAAGTGCAAGTCGGACTCGCGCACGAAGGGTTCAGTACCATTATCGCAAAAAACGAAAAAAAAAACACGTTTGTTCTATGGGAGCCCCACCTAAATATTTAAATTATTCTGTTTTTAGCATTTGTTGTTATAGCGGCAACAGAAATACATCATCTACAAAAATTACAACTGCCTAGCTGTCACGGTTCATGAGATATAGCCTGGTGACAGACGGACAGACAGACAGACGTACGGACCGTGAAATCTTATTAATAGGGTCCCGTTATACCCTTTGGGAATGGATCCCTAAAAAATATTACAATAAAATAAAATCTGAAATCAAAGGAAGCTGTATTTTGCATTTTGTTTTGTGTTCTATATATCATTGTTGTTTTTAGTGACACTTTTTTATATTAAACATTGTTTGTATTCATAACTCATGAATATAAACAATGTCAATATAAAAAGCTTACAGATCAGATCAGAACAGATTAGGTGCGTTGTGTTTATTCTGCATCTTATACACGCATGGTTGGGAGTAAATTAACGCATGTGTTAATGACAAGATTTGAAAGGAATGAAAGCAAAATTAGTCTGTAAGGATAGTAATTCACCCCCCCCCCCCCGGTGGGTTCCCGCATTGTCGAGGCGAAGGGGCTCAGTAGCTGTGGCTTGGTCACCCATGGTGAAGCAAAGACGAACCCGAGGAGGGGCCGCTTGTCAGGGCTTTTGCCGATAAGCCGACGACGTAGCGATGTCGACCGTCGGTTAGTGGACGCGGCGGGGCCGCAAGGGAGGAGGAATGTCAGCATAACGTTGGCAACTCTTCTTATCCTCTTTGGCCGAAAAAAAAAATGATAGGTGGCGGGGCTATTGACCTTTACCCGTCACAAGGGGACCACGGGTGCCATACACGGGGTCGTCGGCGCCCATGCTGGTTTCGTCCCGGGGGTGGTCACGGCTTGCATCGTGTTCTGGTATTCCGGTGATGGGGGAAGTTCCCCGGAGGAGGATCCGGTGACGGACAGCCACATCGGGTTCGCGATGAGTGCTAACGCATGCGGAGGACACCGTGGAGTTTTAGTGGGTTGGAGTGCCACATAACTGCACAATCTCCCCGTGGTAGTGCAGTACGCATGAGCATATCTCCAAGAACAAAAAAAGGATAGTAATATGTAACAGATGGCATTCTGTAGTTTCTGCCTACTCCCATGTAGAAAAACCTTAGATTATGAATGTATGTACGTACTTTCACCACTGAAAGGTTGCCAATGAATTAAAAGCCTGTACATTATGACCAGTAAACTATGCCTACGCACTGGGCGCCCGGCCAAATAGTTCAGGGTCTAAGCAAGCTGGATTAAACCTAACTTATGAGCTCTTCATTGTGTTTGCTGATGTTTGTCGGTCCTAGCGATATTTTGGTTTACGTAACTTAGGTATCTTGTTATTAAAATAATGTAGGAGTACACCAACGTGCATAAGGTACCTACACACACACGTTAAGGTGGTACTTCACATCGCTATTCGTGTTCGCGTATTTGTCTTATTCGCCCAAATAGGACGATGTGAAGTAGCTCTATTCGTCTATATTTGCCTATTCTCACAAACAAGACGATTACGCCAAATACGCGAACACCCGTATCCGCCCTGCTGTCGGTTTTTTGCAACATATCAAAGGATTGCGAATATGGCGAATATGTTCGTTTACTGGCCACATATCGCTCGCTCAGTAATGTGTGGTGCGCGTCAGCGGTGGACGTATATAAGTATTTATGAAGTTTGTTTACAGCTTGTTCGCGCCAAAATGGATTGGACAAATGATCTTGTTATAATTTTGGAATATTATCAAATGCATCCCCGCATATGGGACCCGCAACATGCTAACATAAAAACAGAAGTAAAGTTGCTGCATTTAACACGTCCATCGTAAACTATAGCAAAAATATTCGTAAATGTTCGGCATATTTGTTGTTCATGAACGATGTGAAGTCGGTGTATTCGTGTTATTCGGAATTCAACACGAATATAGCGAACAAAGACGAAAAAAAACGCGAACATCGAATAGCGATGTGAAATGCCACCATTAGGTATAAGTTATTCAGGTTGTTGTATATTAAGTAGGTAGGTAAGTGCTCTTGTATATTCGTCATCATTAAGGACCGGATTATATGCAACATAAAAAACTTGAAATATCCTTGCAATATATAGCATTTAAAATTAAAAATGCGTAAAATATGCAACATTAAAGTTTTAGAAAACGAAAAAACGGGTTTTATGAAAAAAAAATAGGTTTTATTTTTTTATTTCTAACTCAGCATAAAATTAGTGAATTAACCAATCATAAATTTATCAATACGTACCAAAATGTAACATATAACATATTATAGTCTACCAAGTGTAGACTATAATAATGAACTTAAACGAAAAATTATTTGACATTTATGTAAACGTAAACAATCAGCTAGGTAGTTGTTCCAAAAGATGTTTGGAAATGTTCAATCAAATATTTTTACTAGTGAAAATTTGTTAGTTTAAATGGCCAAAATTTTGGTTATAGAGTTTATTATTACACTTATCAGGAGGGCAACCTACTTAAAAATATTGTAAGGATTAATATGCATCATCACTAGATATTAGATACAATTTGCAATTGCCGCTGAGAATGGGGTAAATATACAATTTCATTTGCAAATGCATATAATCCGGTATTAAATCATGAAAAACTATCCACTTTTGAGCATATGCCTATAAGTTTCTGTTTTATAATATAAGTATATAGGTGTAGTCATTAGTTAATATTTCATGACGTACAGACTTTTCAATATATAACGCGCGATATTTTTTTATTTACACATAACATCACGCATGTATTTATTTATTTATTATTTATTTAATACTTTATGCACACAAACGTACAGAGGCGGACTTAATGCCTAAGGCATTTTCTACCAGTCGACCTTTGCATGACCTATGTATTCCCCGAAGGAATCGACAGAGGTAAACCTTATAGCACACCTCAACAAGCCAGTTATGTTTAAGGCAATTCACACACTGCCCGCTATACGCTGCGGCGTGCGTGGCGACGAAGTCACGAAACTACGCTTGAATGCATTTTCTGTGTGTTGCACTACTTCATTTAATGTCCTATATTCCCTAGATGGGGCAGCAGGCGTCCACAGGGCGTCCTCCATCGCGATCGGTCTTGAGCTTCACGCTTCACCTCTCTCCATTTCATTCCAATACTCGTCGCTTCTGCAAACACGGTGCGACACCAGGTTTGACGGGGACGGCCACGCTTTCTTTTCCCTTGGGGATTCCAGTCCAAAGCTTGCTTGGGTTTGTGATCGGGACCCCTTCGGAGCGTGTGACCAATCCATCTCCACTTGCGACGCTTGATCTGGCGGTCGATCGGGCTCTCGTGGCATTTCTCCAACAGCTCTACATTGGAGATGGTCTCGGGACAGTAAATTCCGAGAATGTGAAGTGTTTGCACTACGCGTGTTTTCATTGCAATGAGATATACTTTCAAGCAACGTAAGAACACGCACTCCCGCGCTACGTTGCGTAATGCAGTGCAATGTGCGAATCGCCTAAGTCCCATGTAGTAAGGAGCGAGCCTTTTGCCATCAACCAGGCACAAAGCCAAACTCCGGACTGCTACTGAGAAATTCCCGATGGAAAAACACTTTACCCAGAAATTGAACCCAGGACCTCTCTCATCAGCGCTTACGACCACTGAACCAACGAGGCATACCAAACTAAGAATTGATGATCGCAAAACCTTAGTATCGATGGCACATAAAAGTCGAGAACTGGCGACGCAAATGTTCGATCCCTTCATGAATACCCATCATTCTTATTTTACGACTGTGTAAGTTATTTATCGGTTGTTTATGTATTTCTTTTGTTTTCAGATCACACAGAAACAGAAGACAAATCAAGGGCTTTTTCTGTGGAAAAGAAATGTAATGTTCAAAGCTGATCAAAGCTCGTAGGCATAGGGTCACAGACTCTGGCAGGAAAGCCCACTCCTTAGGTACTTAAAAATTCTCCCACTACCATGTCTGTCTATTTTTGAAGTTTGTCTATTTGTAAAAAAATACCGTCATTCGTATCCATTGAATGAACAAGTCTCCGAAAGTTTGAACAAAAAACATGCCGGGGAATTACTAGTGCCTGCTCAGAGATTGCAGTTATACGGTAGAAATGCCAGTTGCATGACAATTAAAATTTATAATAAATTACCACCGGCCCTGAGAATGCTACCAATTAATAAATTTAAATGTAAAATGTTTGTTTGGCTCTTAGACATGTGTTTTTATTCCGTTAATGATTTTTTAAATCATACATTTTCATTACAATTAAAATCTTAATAATGATATTAGTATTTTGACATTATTATGAATTCTTTAACATTGTAATTTTGTTTTTTTTAAGTATTTGTTTTTTTTTGTTTTTGACGCTATGATTGATATTTTGACATGATGATTTAATTTTTGACATTTTTGATATTTTTTTTGACATTGTGTTTGATTTTATTGATATTATTATGATTTATTTTTGGTTATTGATATGATTTATATGGTCTTATAATGTAAGTTTTGATTTTCATGTAGCTAGTTCATTATTTAATATTTCTACACCACGCAATGGTAGTATGTGTGAAATAATTTTAAATGTAAGATCTCAATGTACCATATACTGAGAAATAAATATTTACTTACTTACTTAGTTGTACGCACGAGTTGACCAATATTTGTTGTGCATGACCGTGCGTCTTGTAGTCGATAATGGAACGGGGTAGGCGGTAGGTATCAAATTGTGCAATTTCAATGCACACTTCACGAAATGTAACCGATAAAAACAGGCAGGTAGCACTGAAATAACAAGTAAAATTTCACAATTTAAAAACCCCCGACACATTTATCTTGGGAAAACACCCTGATTCTAACAGTAAAATGCCCATAACTTTTGAACGGCTGAACCGATTTTATTCAAACATAGTTAAGAACACTCTCGACAAAATTACCTTTCAAACAAAAAAAACTAAATCGAAATCGGTTCATCCGTTTAGGCGCTATGATGCCACAGACAGACACACAGATACACAGATACACAGCAACACACGTGAAACTTATAACACCCCTTTTTTTCCGGCGGGGGTTAAAAATGAGGATATGCGTTTTTGGTACCTATTGTTTTTCGATTACCGACACCGACTTCGAAAAAGAAAGTTATGTTTCGCTTTGTAGTTTTGCTCTGAAAGTTGTTACAAGGTTTTTTAATTTTTTTAATTTTAGTTTGGGTACCTCATAATAATCATGAAAATCATTTATACTTAGCCAGAGTAAATCTCATGAAGATTCCATTAAGCCCAAACATGACTAAGATAAATTTTTTAATTAAGGAGTTCCAGTGCCTTAGGAAGGTAGGCACTGGAACTCCTTCACCAGTTCAATTCGATGGAACCATTTTCATCAGTATCATTTAAGTATTTGCTTCATAACAGTCGTTTAACTATTTGAGATATCGAATAAATGTTTTTCTTTTTTTTTTTGTCCACAAATGTGTCCAAACCACAAATTCTCTGATCTCACAACAGTCGCTGCTTCGTTCGTAATTGGAAAGGAGTTTTCAAGGAGTAGTTGGCTATGTATTCCCTTAAAATGATTTCAATGCCTTCGTCGTTGGCTTGTCTAATGAACAACAGCAGACTGTTTATGAATTGTTTCCACAACAAATAATCATTTTCATTTCAAGCATTATTGGTTTTACTCCAACGACAAGTGTGAGTGAGAGGAACTGTTTTGAACCCAAAATCTTAATTCGTGTATAAAACGAGATAGTATTCACATTCGTCAAATTTGCCATTAAATTGCCAGTCTTTATTGACACAAAATTTTGAAGATATCTTGCAATTTGATTTCAGCTTTTTTATGGTTGATTTTATGTTTGGCAGTGAGATTTGTAGCTAATAGAAAGTTTTTGACTTTGTCGTCATGTTGTTGATCATGTTTTTTTTTTTGGAAACAAAAGGACACGTTCTTTTTCTTTTTCCCGAAACTCGAAAACGCATATTATTATAAAACCTATTTTACTCAAACAAGTTTAGAACAAGGAGCGCAAAAGCAGGCAGTTAATTCAGCTCGCGCCAGCACAAACTTGATCGGTAACGTTCGGCTTCGCTCCCTTCAACTGGCTACCCTGCCAACCCTGCATACGATGCCTACCCTGCCTAACCTGCCAACCCTGCCAACCCTGCCTACCCTGCCTACCCTGCCTACCCTGCTTACCCTGCCTACCCAGCCTACCCAGCCTACCCAGCCTACCCTGCCTACCCTGCCTAACCTGCCTGCCCTACCCTACCTACCTACCTACCTAATAATTTTTATGTACCATCAATAGTTTTCTCAGTGCACGCCAAAGAATGAATTTTACAGGGAACATTTTGCAATCTAAGGTTGCAATTTTCATAAGGCTCTTAATTTTTTTTTGATATATTATAGCCTATTATGACACTCAAGAATAATTTAGTTTTGTGTTGATGAAAGAATTTTCAAAATCGGTTAGTTAGATTATAAATCAAAAAGACTGTAGACTAGTTAGGTCTACAGCTCACAGAGTCACTAGTACAGGGCCTCAGTTTACAGGACACGAAAGATGTCGGGCGGCTGCCACGCGGAGTTTAAGAGTGAGCACATTGTACTGTGTGTCATTAAAAATTAAAGGACTAGTTTGCTTTTATTTTTAATTATGTTTCTTTCATTTTAAAATGAACAGATTTTATGTAAAAAAAGAGCTGACAATATATCATCATTCCACCCCAAAGCGCTGAACTTATTTACTCAAAAAATACCGAAATAGTTATTTACTTATACAAAGGAAAGCCTAAAATAAAGCAATGGTCTTAAAAAAACGTGATGAATCTCTAAACACTGCGCGTACAAATTTACATCTTCAGTTGGAAAGAAAAAAATGTTTTTCATATACAATGCTAAGTTTAGGCGAACATGGTAGACAACATATTCATCGTACCTGTCTTCGTGAGTCCGACTCGCACTTGGCCAGTTTGATATTTTTATATGTTGTTAATATTTAAATATCTAAGCAATCCTATGCAATTCTTGTATATATTGTATATATATATATACATAATCTGATTCTCGGAAACGGCTCCAACGATTTTCATGAAATTTTGTATGCAGGGGGTTTCGGGGACGATAAATCGATCTAGCTAGTTTTCATTTTTAGAAAGCGTCGTTTTCTCTATTTTTGCAGAGCTCGGTCGCCAAGGTACTGTAATTAATGTGAAAATGAATAAATTGGATAATAATAATCTGTCAAGTACGGTCTGTACAGTCGGAAGTAACCAGTGATATGAATTTGGATGAGGATATTAATTAAAATAGCACTACTTACTAAGCATTAGGTATGTGGCAAAGCGCGTATGCTCATTAAATGTAATAATACGACAAATGCAACTTTGCTCATGAATTCATCATACTCTTCTTCTTCACGGGGATTATTTCACGGGGCTTATTTTATTATTTGTACCAAATTCAACCTGAATTTGATTCAAATAATGAAATTATAAGCGGAATATACAGGCACGGCATTACTGAAGTTCATGTAAGGTAAGATATCTTCAAAATTTTGTGTCAATAAAGACTGGCAATTTAATGGCAAATTTGACGAATGTGAATACTATCTCGTTTTATACACGAATTAAGATTTTGGGTTCAAAACAGTTCCTCTCACTCACACTTGTCGTTGGAGTAAAACCAATAATGCTTGGAATGAAAATGATAATTTGTTGTAGAAACAATTCATAAACGGTCTGGCTGTTGTTCATTAGACAAGCCAACGACGAAGGCATTGAAATCATTTTAAGGGAATACATAGCCAACTACTCCTTGAAATCTCCTTTCCAATTACGAACGAAGCAGCGACTGTTGTGAGATCAGAGAATTTATGGATTGGTGGAAAAGGCTAGACCTGGCAGCATCTTTTAAAGATATTGGAGAAGCATTTAAAAACAAAAACATATATTAATTTCGAACAATAATAAGCTATCTCAAAAGTTAAAATTATCTTTTCCAGTAGATGAAAGTCAGGAATACAGAGAAGTACACGACAAAAAAAAATAGAATAACTGATATGAGTCAAGAATCACAAGATAAATGTTTGTAGACCGCCATAGTCATGTTCCATGACAGAGAAGTTAAATTAGCTGACATTGTCAATGATTAATCAAAGGTGTATGTGAAAGGGGACATTTTGAATAAAATATGAAATGAAGAAATAATTGCACTTGGTAATCTAATCGTCAAAAGAAATCACGATAAAATAAAACACTTGTATGTTGAAAGGCACGTTAGGATAACAGAAAAAGATCAGACCGATGTTTTTTGAAGTCGTCCGATGAACTTGAAGAACACTCGAGTCTTTCACATGAATTAGTTCCATTTCTTAACAATTCTTTGGTTATACTAGACTATACTTTGTTCTGCGAATAGCAGAGCCCGGGATGGGCAAGTCAACTCTACTCTCGCACTTAGCGATTAAAACAAAGGAACTCAACTCAGACATTTGGATTGTCAGAATAAATTTATTGTTTTACTCGGAAGGATTCAATAAATGGAAGAAAGTTGAAACTACCATCGACTTATTAGAGACTTTAAAGTTTATGTGTCAAGTTTTACTACGCTGTAAGCTTGGCAAGAAAAGAAAGTTAGGAATTACGCTGGAACAAAAATATAGTGTTGTGTTTCTGAAACATTGTACAGCAGACCCTCTAGGTGACTTCGAGTTGAATGTGTTTCTATATTTTTACCCGACTGCAAGGAAACGGTTATGTTTTTAAAAATCTAAATTCATTTATTTTGATTTTGACTTTGAAAAACATAACCCGCGCATATTTCACGCGTATCTTGTATGTATGTATGTAATATTCTTTATTATCATGGCTGATCAGGTGTTCAGGCAACTTGCAAACTTGTATCCTCCGACTGCACGGCATGATTTTCTACTTGTATACATCTTTTTAGTTCCCTTCTTAAGCAGTCGGGTTTTTAATTTTTTTATAATTTTTTTTGGATAATATTTTTTTGTTCACCAAAAATCTAAAGGTACATCTAAAATACTGATCGTGCACCAAATATTAGTTGATCTACGAATAAATTATGGTCAAAGAATCAGTCCAAGAGCGAGCGAAGCGAGCTCGGGAACTTAGGGCACCCCGACACGGACAGGTTAGGTTCGAACGAGATGACGGGATTCATCTCGTTCGTGTTAGGTTACTTTTGACCCTGCAGACAGAAATAGGAGCCCCGGGACTACGTCGACTTATATGAACATATTTTGGTGCACATTCAGTATATTTGGTGGAACACAGGCAAAATTAGGTAAATGAAATGGGAATAAATTGAAGTACTTTTAAATACCATCCTTTTTTTTTACTGTGAGAGAGAGATTACATTTCTTGTTGGTGGTTTCGATTAAATCTTTCCGCATTATAAAAAGGTGGTCATAAACTGGCTTAAAACTATAAGCAATGGTCCTCGTAAGCATAGCATTTGGATCACAAGCAGGGCGTACAACAAAGTAAAAAATATCTTAGAGAAAGAGTTTGAATCATCTTACGAAATACAAAGAACAGCAATGGAAAAATATTTGCCACAATTTTGGGAATTTAATGTGAAATTAGGGGAACTAAATGACGCACAACTCGAGAATGTGAAGATATTACTTTAGCACGTCTCGTCAGTGGTTGATGGACAAATAGTAGAATACAATACAGTAATTTAGCTTATGCAGAAAAACACATGGGCTTTTTGATTGAATTGATTTGATATAAGGATATTGGTTGAAATACTAAGTCCACGCGGGCGGCAGCTATTATTAATTAAAATTAATACTTACATAATTATTCTGTAGGTATCATAAATAAACCTTTGTATCACTTCCCCTTAAAGAGGTCGATTACCTACCATGTAGTAATTTATTCACGGCAACAGATGGGGATACAGTCACAACACAAAAGCCTTTCCTAAGAAAAGAAAAAAATACAATTTCTGAACGCGGTCACCCCGTATTTTATTAGCCTCTTAAAACATTGTAAGATGAATTATTATAAACTCTTCCGAACTTTGGATTAAAGGGATTTGCATTAAGATAGGAGAAGCGTTCTAGGTTTAAAAGTTTGTCATTTGAGTTATATTTTTGAGCGACGTTAAGCTGGGGCGGTGGCGAAAAATGGAAAAAAGGATTGAGGTGTAAATATTTTGTTTTAAACTCAACGGAAGACAGTACTTTATTACCCGACTGCTGAAGGAGTTTAATGTGTTTATTAGTCTATGTATGTTTGTACCTATGTGGTGTTCCAGAGACCAAACACGTTGGCCGATTTTGATGATTTGTACCTCAATCGATTCGTCTTAACCTTGCGAGTGTCACTGGCTACATTCAAATTGGGCAATAGAAAAAACTGGCCAAGTGCGAGTCGGACTCGTGCACTTAGGGTTCCGTACCATTACAGCAAAACCGGCAATAAAAAAACGTTTGTTGTATGGGAGCCCCACTTAAATATTTATTCTGTTTTTAGCATTTGTTGTTATAGCGGCAAATTTTAGCGATAATGGTACGGAACCCTTCGTGGGCGAGTCAAACTCGCACTTGGCCGGTTTTTTCTTCCAAACCCATCCTGTGGCTATCAATTTAAAGGGTTTTAAGAGGTGATTTCAAAAATTTAGAACATCATGTTTAAATGTACCTAATTCAAAACATCTGGTTTTGGTCAATCAGCTCGCGAATATGAATCCTGCAACTGCACAGCATGATTTCCTTCTTGTTTACGTCTTTTTAGTTCACTTTTTAAGCAGTCGGGTTTTTTTATTTTTTAAATTAACTTTTTGTTGTATTTATTAGATTACTAGCAGCCCGCCCCGGCTTTACTCAGGTTATTTATAAAATATATTTAGCCTGTATCCATCTGGAATAATGTAAGTATCAGATGGACCCTTCACATACACACAAACTTACAGACGCACTTTGTCTTTAATGGCATCTTTAATGGCATGTGGTATAGAAATAGAAAATAAAAAATTAGTGATTGTTTGCTTATATCGAACACCTCAGTCGGACCCTAATCAATTTTTGATTAAGTTAGATAGAGTCTTACAGGATTTACACAAGAAATACAAATCTAGCACACGTATAGTCTTGACTGGTGACTTCAATATTAATACCTTAAAAAAAAGTAAAATCACTCAAGAATTTCAAGACCTGGCAAATAATCACAATATGAAAATTCATATTGAGGTGGCTACTCGGAAACTTTCTTGTATAGACCATATATTGAGCAACATACCTAATGCAATCCCAACAGTACTACCACTACACCTCTCTGACCACGACACAGCACAAATGCTAAGCTTTCCTTTAACACTTCAAACAGCAAAGACCGCATTATACCATATTTACAAAAGAGACTACAGTCTAGATAATATGCGTAAATTTAGGGAATGCTTACAAAATCTATCCTGGACAGATATTTATATGGAAAGCGATGCAAATACAGCATGCCGCGTTTTCCACGAATTAATATGTTTATTTTTTTATCTCTGTTTTCCAAAAGTTAGGGTTAGGATAAATTTAAACAATAAAAAACGGACGTGGATAAGTAAGGGGCTCAAACAAAGTTCTAAAACAAAGCGTTTCTTACGATACCAATATAACAAAAATAAAAATATAATGAACAAGAGTAGATATATCACATATTCAAAATTATTACAAAAGTGTATCTACAAGGCTAAACGAAATGCTAACATAAAGTTTATGGATAATAATGACAATAAATGTAAAGCCGCATGGACAGTCGTAAAAAATGAAATACTTAACTCGGACCCCAAAGACCACATTGAATGTATTAAAATTGATAATTCCGTACTTACCAAACCAGTAGAAATAGCTTCTGCCTTCAATGATTATTTTACAAATTCTATTCCTACTCAAAATTGTACAAATAGTTATCGCAGTGATGCCTTAATTGCTAACTCTATGTTCCTTACACCTATGAGCGAAAATGAGGTACGAAAACACATTTTGTCATTAAATAATACCAATTCTGTAGGTTATGATGGACTCAGTACCCGAATTATTAAGGCATGTGTTAATGAAATAAGCGAAGTATTGACCCATCTCATTAACCTCTCCTTTTCACAAGGAGTCTTTCCTGACGCTTTAAAGATATCTGTTGTCAAACCGATATTTAAAAAGGGAGAAAAATGTGACATGAATAATTATCGCCCCATAACATTGATACCCATCATGTCAAAAATCTATGAAAAGTGCATGTATCAAAGAATAGTCGATTACTGCGCAAAGTACAATATTATAAAAAAAGAACAATTTGGGTTTCAGAAACACAAGTCCACATCTCTTGCCATCTTTTCACTTCTGAAAGCGGTATTGACTAATATCAACAACAAACAGCTAACAACAGGGCTATTCTTTGATTTGTCTAAGGCCTTTGACCTCGTTTCACATGAAGGACTATTAAAAAAACTTGAGGCTATTGGTATTAGAGGACTGCCACTACAATGGATATCGTCGTATTTAACTAGCAGACAACAGAAAGTTACTGTTACTATACTAAATGAAAGTAGGAACATGACAGAATATTCGTCTGAATATAGAAATATAAAACGGGGCGTCCCCCAGGGTAGCATATTGGGCCCTATCTTATTCCTACTCTATATAAATGACATAGTTAATGTAACTGATCATCAATGCTTTCTTTTTGCCGATGACATTTCCATAATCGTTACTACCGATAAAAAATATAAATCAATTAAGGATCATGAAATGGACATAAATAATACAATAGATAATCTAATTAACTGGCTAAATAATAATAATTTATCAATTAATCTAAATAAATCAGTATATATACAATTTAATCAATCTTATAATAATACATTTAATTTTAAAATGAATATTCCGAAAATTACACAAGTGACAAAAACTAAATTTCTAGGAGTAGTAATTGACGAACACTTAGACTGGAAAGCACAGGTAGATACTGTATGCAATAAAATAAATAAGTTTGTGTATGCTTTGAGACAAATAAAACAAGTGACTAATATAAAAACGGCTGTGATGACATACCGCGCATATGTGGAGTCCTCACTTCGATATGGACTAATTATGTGGGGAAATGGTACTGATCGTAATAGAGCATTTGTTGCCCAAAAGAAATGTCTAAGAGCTGTATACGAGATTCCATCGGACGAATCATGTCAACCAATATTTAAGGAACTTGGTTTGCTACCGTTGCCTTCATTATATATATATGAAGCATGTATGTTTGTTCGGAAGCACTTGGAATTATTTAGAACAGCAGAAGAACTATTTACAAGCTCTCGAAGTCGACGTGACCAATATAGGCTTGTGCTGGAAGAGCTACCTAGATCAGCAAAATATAATAAAAATTGTTTGGCTATGTGTATACGACTGTATAATAAATTACCAAGTGTTTTTAGAACATTAAATTGTAAGCTATTCAAAATGCAACTGTATGAATGGCTCAATAATAATAATTATTACAGTATTAATGACTTTTTAAAGTGAATTTCTAATAATTGTTGTAATATTAATGACTTTTTAAAATGAATTTTTAATAATTGTTATAGTATTAGTGACCTAAAATGAATTTTTAATGTAATTAATTTCAATTTTGACATAATATTTTAGTGAATAAGTTTGCACGCTTAGTTTTAAGCAAAACATGTTTGATCTATCTATTTTCAATAACACCTTTTATACCATGTTTTAAGCAAATAAAATATCTTTATCTTTATCTTTATCTCTTTATCTTAAATATTACTAAGTACCTGTCTTGTTCTACTGTTAATGTTCAAGACATGATCACCAAATCAGTTCTCTGCCAAAACGATATCGAAAATCAATCTTCTTACAATAAAAGCAATCTTTATTGTATGTGATACCTCATCATAAAATATTCAAGACTGCGACCCTGCCCTTCACGAAAGTTCAGATAAAATACAATATTCATTCAGCATCGAAAATATCACTGACACACACATTTCTCCATATATAGTCAACATAAATAGAATAAGATCCTACAGCAAAAATCTGCAGGTTACTTTTTGATAAAATTTTATTTTTGTGTGTCATGGCATGGCATAGGAGGAGCTCGTGGCTAAATAATAACAGCCGCACGGGTCGATCTTTAAGGTTAAGCAACGCTTGACGAGGTCGGTCCGTGGATGGGTGACCATTTCAACATACCGAGTTTCCTCCGTGCCTCGGAAAGCTCGTTAAGCCGTTGGTCCCGGCTGTCATTTGAAGATCTTTGACAGTCGTTACGAATAGTTAGACGCTTGAGATCTGACACCAGTCTAGCCAAGGGGTACCGTGTTACCCAGTTACTGGGTTGTGGAGGTCAGATAGGCAGTCGCTCCATGTAAAACACTGGTACTCAGCTAAAATTCGGTTAGACTGGAAGCCGACCCCAACGTAGTTGGGAAAAGGCTAGGAAGATGATGATGATGGCATGGCATAGGCATAGCAGCATAGCAGTACGAGTAATCATTTGTGCCCCGGAAATCACGTTAAGCAGTTGGTCCCGGCTGTCATTTGAAGATCTTTGACAGTCGTTACGAGTAGTAGGAGATCTGTCACCAGTCTTGCCAAGGGGTACCGTGTGTTACCCAGTTACTGGGTTGTGGACTGCCTGTCAATCCATGCAATACAGTGGTACTCAGCTGAATCCGGTTAGACAGGAAACCGATCCTAGTATAGTTGGGAAAAGGCTAGGCAGAGACAGATTCTTGATAGTAGAGTAGATTACTGCAGGGTTGCCTGAACGCGCATCTGGACGAAAACAGTTTTTTTTATATTTTCTCTACACTAGGTTTTTTTTGTATCGTGGGTGCGTATGGAATATCATATAGCTTTCAGTTAGCCGTCATTCACGTGTCACAGGTTTAGCAGGTAAACTGGCAACCCACAGTTTGCGGCTCTGAGAGCTGGCAACCTTATTTTTTCTTACTTTCTACATCACTTTCTTTCAAATGGCGTTGAATTCACTTGAAAACTTCTATATTTCGGGTTAGCTATCAAAAATTTTTTTTTTTTTAAATAATAATTAAGTAATTGCAAGCGTCAAGTGTTGTAATGGCAGAGATGCGTAACGTATCAGCAGTAGTTAGCATTCAAGTGTACGTCTCATAGACGTGCTGTGGGGGATAATATCTTCCGGCATGGGTCACGTAGGCGTGTTTCCTAAGTTATTCCTACATAATACGTACACAATCAATATCAGCTGTCTGTCCGTAAGCGTGCTTAATTAATTTGTCAAGTTACGGATTTAGAAAAAAAACTTGCGAGATATTTTCGAGATATTTCATAACATATTTTTTACGTTTACTGCTAAGGCGATTCAAATGGCTTGCAATTGGAGAGGCTTATGTCCAGTGGTGGACTCCTGTGGGCTGATGATGATGACAGCTAGGCAAGTATATTAGCGTCAACTGATGTATGGCAGAGATGCGTAACTTATCAGCCGTAGATATCATTCAAGTGTACGTCTCATAGACGTGCTGGGAGCAATATGTTACGACACGAGCTGCATAGACGTGTTTCATTAGCGGCGTTATACCTACATCGTACATAAAACACAGTATATGTCTACCCGTAAGTGAGCTTAATTAATTTGTCAAGTTACGAATATAGAAAAAAAACTTCGAGATATTTCGTGCCTAGGGTTTCAGTAACATATATTTACGGCTACTACTACGTTTACTTATCACAAACATGAGTATATCAGCGTCAAGTGATGTCATGGCTGGCATACGTAACGTATCGGGAGCAGTTATCATTCACATTGTACGTCTCATAGACATGCTGGCGGATAATATCTGCCGGCATGAACTGCGTATGCGTGTGTTATAAGCGGCGTTTTTTCTACATGATACGTAAAACACAATGTATATCTGTCTGTTGATGTGCTTATAACTTATTAGTTACGAGAATTTTTAGGAGCTACTGTTATATTTTTAGGGTACCGTAGTCAACGAATCCTTTTAGTTTCGTCATGTCCGTCGGTCCGTCCGTCCGTCCGCAGCTTAGCTCAGAGACGCTTAGTACTATAAAGCTACAATTTGGCATGGATATACATATTAATCACGTCGACAAAGCGGTAAAACAAAATCATGAAAAAATATTTTATTGATGGTTCTCCTGTACACGTGGAGATGTTTTTTTTTTCTCGTTTATTCCGTGGTGTGGGATATCGTTGGATAGGCCATTCAAAAATATTACGGGTCTATAAGAATTGTTTTCGTTTCAGGGATCTATTTGCATAAAATTAAGCTTTAAATTGCTAATGTTTGTTAGAGTCAAGTGTCCCCCCCACCTGCCAGCTAAATGGTTGCTATTGGATATGTGAAAAAAACACTGCATTAGTATATATAACGAAATTAAAAGGAAAACTATAACAGCTAAGTAGGTTTAACAAGTTTACGAGTAATAGCCGATATATTGATGTATGAGAACAATAATTTTCGAACATCAAAGTTAATTTTGTCCCGTATTTAGAGCAATATTCGGTGCTTTCATTTCGTTAATGAACGTTATTAACATTACCTATTTATTTTAGCGAATGTAGCTGCTTATACGGAACCCTCTGTGCACAAGTCAGACTCGCAATTGGCCGGTTTTTAGACATTATTTTGGTAAATATTTTGTTAAATTACGTAACACAGCTAGGTACCACCGCCGAATAATCAGAAACAATTTCAAAGATTTTATATAATCTATTGAAGTATCAAACATTTATTCAAATCTACTTAAATAACCTTCTTCGTACCTTCTATTAACAGAATATTTACTTTTATATAAATCTTAAATAAATAAAATAAATGCATAAATCCAATCGAACATGCTTCTCGCATTTCAAAGTTTATTTTTCGAATTACTGAACCTTGTTCTTTGAAATTGAATCGGAGTTCAATGTCTTTGAATTCAAATATCAATAAAACCAATTTGGATATGAAATTCACTTTTACGTTATTAAGAAAGACAGTAAACCAAGTATATAGATCACTTATAAGCAAGTATAGCAACTGTATTTACCAAGCTTATAAATAACCTTGGTATTTAAAGAGTTTTCCATCGACTTTACATCGAATTTACATCTCTGGTTTGCCTGGTGGGTTCCCGCATTGTCAAGACTGGGGAGCATAATAGCGTTGGCTTAGATATCACGGTGAAGCGAAGAGGAACCCGAGGACAAGCCGCTCGTCAAGGCTTTTGCCGATGATTAAACCGACGACGTAGCGGCCAACAAGAAGGTTGCGGATCCGCTTGGGCGACATCGCAACTGAGCCGCGCTGCGATTTCGTATGGGGGTCTCCCATACCCATAAAATATCGCAGCTGAGGGTTGGAAGCAGCGCCGGGAGAGGAGTGCCGGTATTCGGTGCGCCGCTCTCGCTACCTTCCGCGGCTTGGCTGGGCTGGCAACCCCATCTGTCTCCCAGTCTGATGGCAGTCGGGGTGGGGCCGCAGGGGAGGTCCCTATCCCCAGCGGTCGAAAAGTGGTAGGTGGCGGGGCCACTGACCTGACCCGTCACAGGGGGACCAAAGGTGCCATACACAGGCTCGTCTGGCGCCCATTTGCTGGTTTGGTGCCTAGGGTGGTCACGGCGTGGAATGTGTCCTAGAGCGCCGGTGATGCGGGGTACTCCTTAGGGTTCGATAACGGACAGGTGCGGCGGGTTCACGGACGAGTGCTAACGCGTGCCCGTGTGTCGTTGAAGTGCAGTGACGTGCTGCAATGAACTAACTAGACGCGGACTTTTTAACGCGGAGTTACCGTGAGAAAATCTCTGGATTATTTAAACCACATATTAAAATCTGGGAGGATTTTTTATCCGAATGGCAATGTAGGTGGGCTAATTCCATCAAGGGCCGACACCTCCACCAATTCTTTTCAGCCGTTCGCGTGCGGCTGGCCAGCACGTGGCTGGAAGTGGATCAATGTGTTGCCCAATTTGTTACAGGGCATGGTAACATAAAAAGTAAATTATTTTCCTTCAAGCTCATTGCCTCGCCTTTATGTCAGTGTTCTACATCTGACTGCGAATATGTACAATCTGCACATCATTTATTATGGGAGAGTTTTCTTTTGCAGAATGAACTCAATATTATGTTGAATAATGTACAGGCTGCACCAGGAGTTCTTTACTATACGGACTTTGTGGAAACTAGAACACATTTCCGTGCGTTCAAGTGTTTTTGCCATACCTATTATTGAAAACCAATATTGTAGCTCACAATGTTAGGACCCATTAATATTAATGCTAATTTATATCCGTGGTGCTAGGCAACTAGGCTTATCCCAGTTACAAACGATCCTTTGTGCCTATTGGCCTTGTTTGTTCTGTCTCCTGCTTGATATGGAGGGAAGTGGAAATTTGTATCTTTTCCTACTCCTCCGTTATTCTTTTCTGATTAATTTCGTTACGGGATCCGAGACAGTTAAAATCATTTTCCGGCACTTCGTCGAGCTTCATTGCCACAGTGCCATTCTGGGGTCGCCACTGTTGATTCTGGTTTTCAGGAGTTGCAGTGGTTTGGGAATAGAGCGGTGGAATTATCTCAAAAAGAAAAACAATAAAAAGGGGCACAGGAAGATACCGTGGCGTTTTAGTGGATTGGAGTCCCACATATGTTCGCTATCTCCCCGTGGTAGAACAATATGCAAGAGCATTTCGCAAAAAAAAATAAACAATGATAGGGTGTTAACAAGAGCCCAAAAGAAAAATAGGTTTTCTTTTCTTATAGAAAAATTTGGTCATATCTGCGCGCTCATACGCGCAGATTAGAACCCATGTTCTAAGCTAGAACTAACAAACAGTTAACATATTATGGAATATCAATACTTTAGTAGAGTAGCCGATATATGGACCGATGACCTGGTTAAGGCCGCGGGAACCCGTTAAATGCGAGACTCACAGGACCGATCGATGTAGCGATACTTGAGGGAAACCAATATCCAGCATTGGACTTTTTTCAGCTGAAATGATGATGATGATGATTTGATGAATACTTTATAATAGTCTTGGTTACGCACCTGATTGCCAGCATAGACAGTTCAAGTCTAAGCCCAGTACGAAGTTTAAAGTTAAGGACTTTACCTGCAGTCTATCTGGAAATCTGCGACATTCACACACTAAGCAGACTTAGGATAGACCCATAGTATGTACCCATATGATAGTAGTCCTATTGTAGTCCTGGAGACCATGTTCCGCAGACATGCCCGTGGGTAGATCTCAACACGGAAAACAATATAAGTAATTTACAGTCGGTAATAGCGGTTACCTGACCCACCAAGCTGTTAGCTGATCCACTAAAAGTTAGAGGATTTTGAGCCTTCTGCAATAAGCAGTAGATAAGTGTTAATTGATACATTCGTGATAATACTGAATACAAGTATTTTTAACTCCCGACGGAAAAAGAGGGGTGTTCGCGACGATACGTCACCTTTAGATAGGTTGTCATATGTAAAATATAAATAGTATTGACAGACACACGTCTGCTCACCCCAGAGCGCCATCGCATACTAAGCGATGTCGGTAGGTGAAAAAACCTTTTATAGTAAAGCTCGTAACTAATTTTTGCTCATGTTTTTGAGACACTAAAATTATATTTTATGTGTCTATCAGTAGGTAATAGAATTATATAGTCTAATAACAATAAATTAGAAGCTTTAATATGCATACTGATTGTGTTATTACGGAAAGAAACAAGTATTTAACTCCGTAAAAAACAACCGTCCTCAACGAGCGTTTAGTTCACAATGACCTGTAAGAGGGCGGCACCTTATATTTATACTAAAACCAGTTTTTGTAGAATTTTGATAACTTTAAACTCATGTTTTGGGGGCTTTTACATAGTTTATAGTGTGAATATAGCGCTTATGTGTTAGAATTATACATAAGGTACCTTAGTTATATGATAAATGTATAGGTTTAAGGAAATAAAAATATTTTGTTTACTTATTTTAGACCCCCCGTTTTGAGCAGGGTATCAGGTGGTGCTATAGGTATTCTATTCACCAACCAATCAGATTGCTTCCTTACACATAATTGTTTTGTTAGGAAACACCACCTAGGTGTTCTAGATAGGATGGCTGGATACCATGACTGAGAAATTATACATAATAGCAGTACATGGCCAGTCATAGTGCATTTTCACTCTAAAAAGGGAAATATACATACATTTTACTCAAGTAAGTGTTTGGAAAATTCGATACAAGCCATTTAGCGCTTCTAGGTGACCTAGAATTTTGTCTAGGCCCTATAAATAGATAGCACCTGTGTAATTCTAGTACATAGGCGTCACTTGCTTGAGAGGATGTGTCTGTGTATGCCGGCATGGACGTTTCTATGCGGCTGCCGATGTGTCACTGCGTCCAGGGACATTTGGTGCCTGGTCAGTTATAGATATGCTGTCTGAAGCATTACCTTCGTGGACCCACAGGCGGGCGTCTAGACTCAGTCATGACACAAAACTAGTATATAGGTGTATATAACGCACACAGACACATTAAAGCTGTGAGACGACGTAAAATTTAGTATTCGGCCGCTTCCCGGCACCTTAAGCTGCGGAAAGGCTGGTGGTACACCCATCAGGGTACCGCCGTCAGACAGCCTAGTTTTCCAGCTACCCAACCACACTTCCGGAAGGAGCTTAGCTCTGGTGGTTGAGGAGTTAAGCGACCTGATATGGTGCGAGGTTACATGGATTTGCTATGTAAACAAACTTGTAACAAACGATAACTCATCGGGGGTTGGACATGTAGCTACCGGACTTCTACCTTGGGATAGCCCATCACGAGGGCTACCCGGGTGTGAATGTAACTTGAAAATCCACCCAGCAGTCTGAGTAGGAATCGAGTTTATGTGCCAAGATCAGGGGCATAAGCTAACTTCTCGCACCATTTCGCGGCTGTACGCCTGAATGTTTTGAATATAACTGTAACACTTATGTGTGTCAACGGCCCAGTAGGAGGGCTCCAAGTCCCTCGCTGGTACCCTAGAGCTAACATGTCTAGTTTTAGGAGAAACTCGATTGTAAAGCTTCAAACTGGCGGGAATTCCCTTTCTTCGACATTCTCCTTACGAGAACTCCCTGATGGTAGGGGCTAGGGACCTGGATCAAAGACCGGAGGGAAGGTCTCCTCGAGACCTATCCAAAAGTACAAGTTTCACCAGAATCGGTCCAGTGGAAGGGTAGTTCCTGTCAGTTTCAAGCTACGAGTCTTAGCGTATATTTTTTGAAAAATAAAAGTTTTTGCGGTCGGAATGTTGTGGTCCTCGTCGCAGTCGAGTTCGCCTCTTTAATAGTGCGCAGGCGCGTGAACATTTCGTAGCCATTATTTCACTTAAAGTATTTCCACGCATCATTGCGCTTCGAGGACCATGAAGGAACATCGCTTCTGGCCATGAACAAATAGTTTTATTTAACCTGGACATCACGTTTTTCACCTCAACCTACTTGGCAGCCTTCAAGTGTCTCCAAGGTCCATAGTTACCAGATGACAACTGAACAATAGGTGCAAGGGGCGTCAACGCGTTCAAGCAGGAGCCTTACAACCTCCTGATTGCCTGTCGGTCTTGGACGATCACGTCCGTCCCGTACATTTGCTGGTCCTGTCGAGCCGAATATTGGTAACCTACGGACCATTTGCTGGTCCTTCGTACCGGATTCTCTGGTAAAATACCAGACCAGCGGACGCTGTGAAGATATAGGCCAACGAAGAGCCTTGTTCCCGAGAACAAGGAAAACTGATGTCCCGGACGCTGTGAAAATATAGGCCAAGGAAGAGCCTTGTTCCCGAGAACAAAGAAAACTGATGTCCCATTCCTGTGAAAAAAGAAACCTGATGCCCTGGGGACACGAACGCTGCCTTGAGAACAAACAAGCCTGATGTAAAGTGACCTTATATACTGAGGTTACATTCCTGTTTCTTGGGTAATGTCAAAACGTATCGTTCCTGTGAAAACTAGTACCTGAGAACAAAGAAAACTGACGCTCACGCCTGTGAACATTCGTGAGAACAAAGAAAAGTGATGCTCAAATATCTCAAGGTACCCTCAATATAAATCTGGTAAGATTACACACCACACAAATGTGCCAACTGGGGTACTAAGCGTTGCGTTCGTGAGAAAAGTTCCAGGGAAATAAGAATACTGACGTTCCATCTCGTAAACCTTACAAGTGCCAGGGTTAAGATCATGTTTCTTTAACAGTCAAAAACATAGCGTACACTCTGGGACGATAGAAACCCGTTTCCTGGGTGAGATAACCCAGTTACTGGTCAGCAACCGTATTACTGGGTGATTAGCGTCGTCAAAAGGCGCAACGTACTATCGTCTCATAGTAGAAACTTCCAGAGCGACTACAGTCGTGAAGAGTGCACGAGTGGATTAGGCCCACGCGTGGACTACCTGGAAGACAACCATTTTGCTGGGACACAGCAGCCATTCCTGAGCTATTCCTGTGGTTCTACCGGCTTCCTGAGAAGCTAACCGTTCCCGTGTGATTACCGTCGCGAAAAGACGGTTTTTTGAGCTGTTTCTGTTGTGTAACCTGCTTACTGAGAATTCACAGTAATCGAAGATTACACAGAAACTGTATCCTGAAGGAATATAGCATAGCCTGAAGAGTTATCGCTAGGAAACTCATAATCGGAGTTTTCAAACAGCGTGTTGGGAGCTCGTTTAGGAGATAGAACGAACATACGACGTTCATAGAATTCCTGAAGGGTTACGGCTGAAGGATTATCGCTGAAGCGTTATCCAAGAAGAGGCTTACACACAGAAGCATATTGAATAGTCGTGTGGGCGACTTGTTCTATAAAATAGAACGAAAAAATAGTTGCTGAAATTTCCTGAAGCGTTATAGCTGAAGGCTTATTTTCGACTTAGAATTTGTTTAAAAACAAATAGTCGTTATCGAGATAGAAGCTCTCGATCGAAGTCTGGAGTTTCAAACCTGGATATCTGGAGTCTGAAGTGACTACTAACGTCAAGAGTTGGACCAACAGTTCAGTGATTGGTACCAGACCGGCTGCTCAACCTTGGAGGCTGCTGGACAAGTTGACACTTAGACAACAGTAAGTACAGTGAAAACATATGCTCATGTGCTTACCCATTTTGTGTTGAAAGTCTTATAGTGAACTTGTTTACGTATCAACATTGAAGTTTGAAGCTGATTTGGAACTTATAGTTTTGAAGACTGACTAGCGACTTATAGTTTGAAGAATAACCTGGAGTTAAGAGGGTCGGATATAACCCGGAGTTTAAACTAACCCGGAGTTTGGAGATACTTTTCGAAGTTTGAAAAAGGAAGCGAACCCTCTTCAAGCCGACGACTGAAATCGGACTTAACCCAGAGTTACCACTTAGCAGTTTTTAAGAAAAAATTAAGTTTGGACATAGCCGTTTTGAAGCTCGAAAATAGATGTCAACCAGTTCGTGTTGAAGTCTAGAGTTGGACTCAGCCGATTCAAACTGACATATTGAAGAAGTCTAGAATTGGACTCAGCCGTTTCGAGCCAACGTTTTGAAGACAAGTTGAAGATTGGACTTGTACTTGGCGTATTCAAACTGAAACTTTGAACCAATCAGGATGCCGACTACCAGATCCCAGGACAAGAGGCCTGAATCATGGACAGTCCCCATTGAGCGTCCAGGTGCGGGCGTACAACATCAGCTGCCCCCACGCTCACCGTCCACTACTGAAGGGACAGAAAAGTCCATACCAGTCAGAAGCCCACCAACGTCACAGATAGGTGACAACACGCCCACACATGAGGAGGAGGAACCACAGGAACCAAGCACACGCAGGAAGGCATCGAAATCAGAAGATTCTTCAGAAAAAACACTGAAGCCTTCTGGTAGAAAACAAAGGATCCGGGATAAGACCTTTGTTCAAGGAGAAGTAATGGCTACCCGGGGTGACGCCCGTATCGAACATACTGGACCGCCGTCAACTAGCAAGTCGACCCGGTCACGTAAGAAAATTTCAAGAGCTCGTGAAGACTTATTGAAAATAAAGTTGGAACTCGCTAAGTTAGCACTTCAAAAAGCAGAAGAAGAAGCTTCTGAGGATGAATATATGGATGACAGAAATTCTAATGAAGAGTATGTCCGTTCGTGGCTCGAAGAGGCGCCAGAGCCCACACCGTTGAGGGAGAATGACGTCGCCAAAGGGGACAATGACGATTGGACCCCGGCTGCGGCCGTCGACGCTATAGCGGACTCCCGGAAACATATCGACCATATAGAACATCCACAAGTGAAGTCTAACATCGAACCACCTAGGACAGAGCCGTCCAACGTGGAGCCGCCAAGGCAAATAGAAGCGAAAGAGTCACTCCGTCCTTTTCTAACGGAGCTGACATCCGCTATAGCGTCGCTAGCCGACAGAAAAATCGAACCATGGACGCCTAACCGATCGGCGTCGCAGGTTATCATGACTCTGCCGAATTTCGGTGGAGCTCATACAGAATGGCTATCTTTTCGAGCCATTTACGAGGCAACTCATGCCTACTTCAGCGACATAGAAAACACGGCAAGACTCAGAAGGAGCTTGCGTGGTCGCGCACTGGAGACAGTGAGCTCAGAGCTCATCGGGAACGCAAAGCCGGATGAGATCATGAGAGAATTGGAACTACAGTTTGGACGTCCTGACTCAATAGCTCAGGCCGAAACAGACCGACTTAGAGGGCTACCAAAATGCAGCGAGTCGCCCAAGGACATCTGCACCTTTGCAAGTCGAGTCAGAAGCGGAGTTGTCACTCTGCGAGCTCTCAAGAAGGGGCACTATCTGCTCAATGCCGAGCTGGTGCGCCAGCTAACTGAGAAGCTACCCAATTCTCTGCGTGTACAATGGTACAGAACGTACACGGAAAAGTACCAGTCGCTGCCGGATCTGTCACTCTTCAGCGACTTCATAACCGAGCAAGCTCACTTCTGCAGTGCATTCGCCCCGCCTGAGAACATCAAGGAAACGGATTCTCTAGCGGGAAAACGCGTCATACAACGGACGCATACAGCTACCGACAAGCCGGTAAACAAATGTCGAATTTGCGACAAAAGTGGTCACTACGCGTCTGACTGCCAAAGGTTCAGAGACGCAGCAAGTGACAAAAGATGGGAGCTAGCCAAGAATTACAACTTGTGCTATCGCTGCCTAAGACAACGTCGTGCTGGACACACTTGCAACAAGAAGCAGTGTAGTCATAAGGGGTGCACAGCCACGCACCATCGACTTCTTCATACAGACAGGACAAGGAAGCCTGCTGTTCCAGAGAAGAGGAAGTCGCTGGAGATAGTGGCCAGTTCGCGAACTGATTCGAGTCACGCTTTCCTGAAGATAATACCGGTCCGGGTAATAGGACCGGCGGGAGAGGCAGACACATACGCACTCCTTGACGACGGATCCACCGTTTCGCTGATCGACGAAGCAATCGCTCAGCGAGTGGGAGCAGTGGGCCCAATCGACCCTCTGAAGATCGGTGCTATTGGAAACACCATGATCGACACTCCCTTATCGAGACGTATAACCGTCACTCTCACAAGTCGTATGAGAGATAGGGTGCCCTTCAAGGCGCGCACCATTTCGAAGCTCAACCTGTCACCACAGGCAGTCAGTCAAGAAGACGTAGCCCGCTGTAGGCACCTTCGAGACTTGACGTCGCAGCTTACGTATCCTGCTGGAGTGCCAAAGATACTCGTCGGCCAAGACAACTGGCATTTGTTGTTGGCCACTGAAGTCCGCAGAGGACCTAGAAGCCAACCCATCGCGTCGAAAACCATGATGGGCTGGACACTGCACGGCGCGCACACCAGAACACTGGGCCAGCAGGTGCACTATGTCAACGGGTGTCAGTCCGTTGACGCAAGGCAAGATGCGGAACTGAACGAGCAGCTCCGTGAATTCTTCGCTATCGAGTCGTTGGCTATCAATCCACGACAACCAGCTTCTGACCCCCAGAAGAGGGCAGAAGATATACTGAACCGTCACACAAGACAGTTAGGAAATGGGCACATAGAAACCGCTATGTTATGGCGGGACGAGAAAATAGAGATGCCCGATAGTTACGAGACAGCACTCAAAAGGCTAGTCTCCATAGAGAAGAAGCTGGATAAAAACCCCGCTCTTCGTGTGAAATACACACAAAAGATGGACTCCCTGATGGAAAAGGGATATGCTGAGAAGGCTCCCAAGTCAAGCACGCCAGGAAAAACCTGGTACCTGCCTCATTTCGATGTCTTCAACCCCATGAAGCCAGAGAAAATTCGAATAGTACATGATGCCGCCGCAAAATCGAGAGGAAAGTCACTCAACGACTTCCTGCTAACTGGACCAGACTTGCTGCAGTCGCTGCCCGGCGTCATGATGAGATTTCGTAGACACTGCGTGGCCATCTCCGGAGACATAGCCGAGATGTTCATGCAAGTAAAAGTACGAAGTGAAGACCGAGACTCACTTCGCTACCTATGGAGAGGCAACAGAAGAGATGGAGCCCCAGAAGAATATCGTATGACGTCCATCATTTTCGGCGCGGCAAGCTCGCCGTGCACCGCTATCTTTGCGAAAAATTGGAACGCAAGAAAGCACATCGAACAGCATCCAGTAGCAGTGAAAGCTATAGTAGAGAGCCATTATATGGACGATTATCTGGACAGCTATAAAACAGTCGAAGAAGCGACAGAAGTCGCGACAATGGTGAAGAAAATACACCAACAGGCGAAGTTTGACCTAACAAAATGGGTATCAAACAGTAAGCGCCTGATAGAAAATATCGATCCGTCACAAACCTGCACTGAGGTTGTGAACATCGGAGATACAGTAGGCGCAGAGAAAATACTCGGCCTGATTTGGAGACCTAGTGAAGATACGCTAGGTTTCAACCTAACGCTTGCGAGACTGCCGCCAGGAATTTTAGAAAAGGAGGCCCCTACAAAAAGAGAGGCTCTCAAAATTGTTATGTCGTTATACGACCCCCTAGGACTAGCCTCGCCTGTTACGATTCGAGCTAAACAAATATTACAAGAAGCTTGGAGGCGAGGCGTCGATTGGGACCAGCTATTAGACGCTGACCTGGCATCTCAGTGGAGAAGTTGGATCGAAAACCTGCGGCAGCTCAAGGGCATCAGCATACCAAGATGTTATCCTGGTTATAGTGATGCCACAGAAATACAAATACATGTATTTACCGACGCAAGCGAGTTGGCATATGCAGCAGCTGTGTATTGGCGAGCCACCACAGCAGTAGGCACACAGAAGGTGAGCCTAGTCATGGCCAAGGCGAGAGTAGCTCCATTAAAGCTACAATCGATACCGCGCCTCGAGCTGCAGGCAGCGGTGATGGGAACCCGTCTGGCTGCAGCTGTGAAACGTGAACACGACAACAATCCATCGTCGGTCACGTATTGGACAGACAGCAAAACAGCCTTGTCGTGGATAAGAAAAGGAGCACGAACCTATAAAGCCTTCGTAGCTCATCGCATAGCTGCCATAGAAGAAGGTAGCAAAGTGGAGGATTGGCGATGGATATCCACGAAGTTGAACATCGCCGATATAGCGACTCGTGACGTGCCGCCGAGGTTTGACTCACAACACGAGTGGTTCTGTGGCCCAAGTTTTTTGTATGAAGACCCTTCTTCATGGCCATCAGAAAAACCTCCAATCACAGAAGAGACAGGAGAGGAAAGAACGCTCACTGTCACAGAAAAAGAAAAATCTGTTTTGGAGAAAATAACAGACAGACATACATACACTTCGAAGCTCATAGAAGCTATACCTAATCCCGTCAACTTTTCAAGATGGGAGCGGCTATTACGTGCGACTGCTACCGTCCTACGTTTTATACATCTCTGTAAACAAAGGACAGAGAAAACGTTCTACAAAAGAACCCGGAAAAACGCTGAGGAGGACACGGACTGGCGAAAGAAAAAGAAGACAGCGACTGCAGCAACCAAGCCGTCATACATAGCGCCAGAAGTCCGAAAGCAGTACATAGATGCGAGCTTTCTTCAAAAAGCCGAGAAAATACTCGTACAAGTTGCACAGCAGCAATCGTTCGCTCAAGAAATAGCTAGATTGCATGCACATGAAATAGTGGACAAAAATAGTCCGCTACACGCGCTGCAAATAGAAGTAGTAGATGGCCTACTACGTATTAGAAGCCGTATAGCCGCCACTGACGAGGTCACAGAAGATGTAAGGCGACCGCCAATATTACATGGCGACCATCATATAACCCAGCTCTATATAGACTGGACACACCGCAGCTTACTACATAGTGGGACTGAACTCACAATAAATGAGGTACGGCAGCATTATTGGGTCGTAAGGATGCGTCCCACCACCAAGAAAGTACTGGCACAATGTCTTCAGTGCCGTATTCGTAAGGCACAAGCACCTGTGCCAGCGACCGGCGACCACCCACGAACGCGCCTGGCTCATCACCAAAGGCCGTTCACGTACACCGGGCTAGACTACTTCGGCCCGCTATCTGTCACCGTGGGTCGCCAGCATCACAAGAGATATGTAGCACTGTTTACATGCCTCACCACAAGAGCTGTTCACCTCGAGATCGCCGCCAGCCTCAGCGCAGACAGCGCAATATTAGCGCTGCACCGTTTCGCCGCCCGCAGAGGATGTCCAACTGAGATCCACTCAGACAACGGCACCAACATGCACGGTGCCGATCGAGAGCTACGAGAGGCCTTCCGAGAGGAGGCCAGTCGCCGAGGCATCACTTGGCGCTTCATCACCCCATCAGCGCCCTTTATGGGAGGCGCATGGGAGCGTCTAGTTCGCTGCGTAAAAAACGCATTGTATACCGTACTCACAGAGAAACACCCACACGAAGAGGTGTTGTCCACACTGATTTGTGAGGCAGAGTACACGGTAAATAGCCGCCCGCTGACACATGTATCAGTCGACGGCGATGACGACGAGTCTATCACGCCGAACCACTTCCTACTTGGTGGGTCGGCTAGACTCCCAAACCCCGGCGTGTTCACCGAGCAAGACATCGACCACAAAAAGATGTGGCGTCGGTCACAAATCCTGGCCGACATGTTCTGGCGCCGGTGGGTGCGAGAATACCTGCCGGAGCTCCAAAACCGGCGGGAGCCCCACAGCCGCGGGCCTGGCCTGCTGGTGGGCGACCCCGTCCTTATCGCGGACGGGCAGCTGCCTCGCAACACGTGGCCGCGAGGCCGCATCGAGGCCATATACCCTGGCCCTGATGGAGAAGTCCGGACCGCTGAGGTGCGCACCACTGGCGGCACTCTAAAGCGTCCGGTGAAGAAGCTCATTCCTTTGCCAAAATGAGTGCAGCAGAGTTCCAGCGGCGAGAGCTGAGCGACGTGTCGCAGAGCGTCGAGGTCACGAGCGCTGCCGACGTGCGCCGCTCACAATGCTGATGCAGCGCCGCGCCAACGTAGCATCGAGTCGACGCGACACTGCACGGCGGGAGAGATGTTCGCGACGATACGTCACCTTTAGATAGGTTGTCATATGTAAAATATAAATAGTATTGACAGACACACGTCTGCTCACCCCAGAGCGCCATCGCATACTAAGCGATGTCGGTAGGTGAAAAAACCTTTTATAGTAAAGCTCGTAACTAATTTTTGCTCATGTTTTTGAGACACTAAAATTATATTTTATGTGTCTATCAGTAGGTAATAGAATTATATAGTCTAATAACAATAAATTAGAAGCTTTAATATGCATACTGATTGTGTTATTACGGAAAGAAACAAGTATTTAACTCCGTAAAAAACAACCGTCCTCAACGAGCGTTTAGTTCACAATGACCTGTAAGAGGGCGGCACCTTATATTTATACTAAAACCAGTTTTTGTAGAATTTTGATAACTTTAAACTCATGTTTTGGGGGCTTTTACATAGTTTATAGTGTGAATATAGCGCTTATGTGTTAGAATTATACATAAGGTACCTTAGTTATATGATAAATGTATAGGTTTAAGGAAATAAAAATATTTTGTTTACTTATTTTAGACCCCCCGTTTTGAGCAGGGTATCAGGTGGTGCTATAGGTATTCTATTCACCAACCAATCAGATTGCTTCCTTACACATAATTGTTTTGTTAGGAAACACCACCTAGGTGTTCTAGATAGGATGGCTGGATACCATGACTGAGAAATTATACATAATAGCAGTACATGGCCAGTCATAGTGCATTTTCACTCTAAAAAGGGAAATATACATACATTTTACTCAAGTAAGTGTTTGGAAAATTCGATACAAGCCATTTAGCGCTTCTAGGTGACCTAGAATTTTGTCTAGGCCCTATAAATAGATAGCACCTGTGTAATTCTAGTACATAGGCGTCACTTGCTTGAGAGGATGTGTCTGTGTATGCCGGCATGGACGTTTCTATGCGGCTGCCGATGTGTCACTGCGTCCAGGGACATTTGGTGCCTGGTCAGTTATAGATATGCTGTCTGAAGCATTACCTTCGTGGACCCACAGGCGGGCGTCTAGACTCAGTCATGACACAAAACTAGTATATAGGTGTATATAACGCACACAGACACATTAAAGCTGTGAGACGACGTAAAATTTAGTATTCGGCCGCTTCCCGGCACCTTAAGCTGCGGAAAGGCTGGTGGTACACCCATCAGGGTACCGCCGTCAGACAGCCTAGTTTTCCAGCTACCCAACCACACTTCCGGAAGGAGCTTAGCTCTGGTGGTTGAGGAGTTAAGCGACCTGATATGGTGCGAGGTTACATGGATTTGCTATGTAAACAAACTTGTAACAAACGATAACTCATCGGGGGTTGGACATGTAGCTACCGGACTTCTACCTTGGGATAGCCCATCACGAGGGCTACCCGGGTGTGAATGTAACTTGAAAATCCACCCAGCAGTCTGAGTAGGAATCGAGTTTATGTGCCAAGATCAGGGGCATAAGCTAACTTCTCGCACCATTTCGCGGCTGTACGCCTGAATGTTTTGAATATAACTGTAACACTTATGTGTGTCAACGGCCCAGTAGGAGGGCTCCAAGTCCCTCGCTGGTACCCTAGAGCTAACATGTCTAGTTTTAGGAGAAACTCGATTGTAAAGCTTCAAACTGGCGGGAATTCCCTTTCTTCGACATTCTCCTTACGAGAACTCCCTGATGGTAGGGGCTAGGGACCTGGATCAAAGACCGGAGGGAAGGTCTCCTCGAGACCTATCCAAAAGTACAAGTTTCACCAGAATCGGTCCAGTGGAAGGGTAGTTCCTGTCAGTTTCAAGCTACGAGTCTTAGCGTATATTTTTTGAAAAATAAAAGTTTTTGCGGTCGGAATGTTGTGGTCCTCGTCGCAGTCGAGTTCGCCTCTTTAATAGTGCGCAGGCGCGTGAACATTTCGTAGCCATTATTTCACTTAAAGTATTTCCACGCATCATTGCGCTTCGAGGACCATGAAGGAACATCGCTTCTGGCCATGAACAAATAGTTTTATTTAACCTGGACATCACGTTTTTCACCTCAACCTACTTGGCAGCCTTCAAGTGTCTCCAAGGTCCATAGTTACCAGATGACAACTGAACAATAGGTGCAAGGGGCGTCAACGCGTTCAAGCAGGAGCCTTACAACCTCCTGATTGCCTGTCGGTCTTGGACGATCACGTCCGTCCCGTACAAGGGGTGTTATAAGTTTGACGTGTATACCTGTGTTTTTGTGTATCTGTCTGTGCCAACAGAGCTCCTAAACGGATGAACCGATTTTGATTTAGTTTGTTTTTGTTTGAAAGGTGACTTTGTTGGTTGACGGTGATCAAGGGTGATCTTAGCTATGTTTGATGACAATCAGTTCGGCCGTTCAAAAGTTATGGGCGTTTTACTGTTTAAATAGGGTATCTTCACAAGATATCATGTCTTACGTGTTCGTTATAATGTCGATCAAAGCGTGTCTACTATTAGATAAATTATGAAGTTTAAAAAGCATGAAACAAAAATGTGTCGGGTATTTAAATGTTGTAAACTTCCTATCTGACTACACAACCCGGATTCTGACCAATTGTATAGTAATATTTAGAATTCCATCTACAGTAAAACGATATCCAGTCAGAATAGTGTCAATCAAAAGCCAATACGAAGCAAGGCGATCAATTGATTGCGACATCACGGCGTCGAAGCTGCATGCGAATATTGGCTACACGGGAATGCTATTGGAAAAACAATTGAACGAAACAAATGAAAAGCGAATGATAAGAATATATTTGAACTGTTTGTGCAATACGTGCACTATACAGAAGCACAGATGTATGCAGTAAAATCATGTGTTTTTGTTTAGGTAACGCTTGCTCATGACCGAGGATAGGTAAATAATTATGTTATTTTATTCTGTCAGAGTCCGTGTGTGTGTCTTCTATTTTCTGGAACTCAAATGTAGAAACTTGAGCTTTATGATCAGATTTATCTTCGATTTATAAGCCACTGCGGCCTGCCCAGGGTTCGCACGGGACAAATTAGTGACACATAAGCAGCCTAGTATATCGCTCTTTCTATTAGAGGTTAGAAAATAAATAAATAATCAAAATTAAATACTCCGCACTCAGGTTGGCCACAGCAAAGTCAACCTCCTCAGATCCCCTCTATGATGGTTCCGATCTCCAGGGCTTGTGCACCCTCTCTCCGCAGACCATGGCCCACCTTTCCTCCTGTACCGCATGTCCTGTAACCTGCACATGTGAGGACCTTACGGCTGCGTCAGCGATTGGTACTTATTGCCGTAGCTGAATACTGGGAATAATATTTGAAACTGTATATGCTATCGACACGCTAAGAAGAAATATTCCTTTATACTTAATCATCATATCAGCCGAAAGTCGTCCACTGCTGCTCCCCCACGCGTTGCCACACTGATCGGTCCTATGCATTTCGCATCTATAGGCCCACCAGGACATCGCGCCACCTAGTGGGAGGCCTTCCAACGCAACTTCTTCCGGTTCGCGATCGCCACTCCAGAACTTTTCTGCCCCATCGGCCATCCATTCTGCGAGTAATTTGCCCTGCCCACTGCCACTTCAGTTTGGAAATTCTTCGGGCTATGTCGGTAAACTTGGTTCTCTTGCAGATCTCTACATTTCGATCACGCAATGAAACACCGAGCATAGCCCTCTCCATTGCCCTTTGGGTGACTGTAAGCTTTCTGATAAGGCCCATTGTGAGCCACGTTTCAGAGCCATAGGTAATTACTGGCAACACACACTGGTCACAGACTTTCGTCTGTAGACACTGTGGTAAGTTGGACGAAAAGATACCGCGCAACTTCCAGAACGCTGCCCAGCCGAGTCGGATTCGACGGTTAACCTCTTTCTCGAAGTTGGCCCTACCCAACTAGATTGTTTGTCCCAGGTAGACATAGTCATCCACAACTCCGACCTTGAAGCGAAGTAATTACTAATACCAACTTATTAGCGACTTCTTACAAATTTCTCCGCGAAAACATAATTGATAGATATTATTGTTACTAACGATAATACCGAGAATAATGGACGGGTAATACCGCAATACGGGTAATACGGTTGATTGCCCCAACATCATTATTGTTTCAATGAGTCTTGAAATGGTAAAGAAATTATTCTACAATACACTGCTATTAGTGATAACTTGGGATAACGTGGTGGGTTTACGAGGAAATGAGTTATCCCCGATTTCTTAATTAATCATTTGAAGTTAAATTTTTGTCAAACTGTACATAACCCTGAAAACCTGTCAAAATTTAGAACTTATGTAGGGTTTGACACGTTCTTAACGCCATATACTCAATTAATAACTGATAATGCAATACCTACTCTGGATTTCTGATTTATGAATTAAAAGTTGAGTATTTGTCAATCGTTAGTTTAGCCTGAAAACAAGTCAAAAATGGTTTGTCCAGTATTGGCCATACGTGAACACGAAGCTATAAAAAACAACAATAATGACGGTAAGAATTAACCGTAGAATAGGCCGTATGCTGTGCACATGTGACCATTAATTGGTTTCTGAGTTGGGCAAGGTGTCAAGAACATATTAATCCACTTGGCCAGTTTCCTAATTATTTACTTATAATTATGAATCTGAATAATTAATTTAATTTCATTACAAAAACATGTATAATTTCATACCTAACCTGTTTCAATTAAACGTATAAAAATATCTAAATATACATCTTGATAAATCCGGATCAATATTCCAGTCAATGTGGCAACGTATGGGGGAGGCTTATGTCCAGCAGTGAACGTCTTTCAGTTAATATGATGATGACATTTTGATACAAAAAATATTTATTTATCTATCTATACAAGAAGAAAGATTTGTATTTTGTATTTAACAAATAAACTTAAATCTACTGGACTGATTTAAAAAAAAAACTGTCACCGTTGGGAAGCTACACTATCCCCGGGTGATATAGGCTACTTTTTATCCCTGTATTCCCACGGAAACGGGAACTATGTGGATGAAGCCGCGAGGCGTCCGCTAGTTATTACATATACGTGTCGGGTTTAGTCAATAGTACGGACGTTAAAACAAATGGCAAGCACGCCATCTGGCGGCAAAGCAAGAACAACTACGCATTGGCGCGCTATTTCTAACCACTGGCGTGGTGGGGAACATAGAATATGGCAGTTGAGTACTGACCGCTTTAGAGCTAACACGTCGTAGAATCAGTGTCGATCCGTAATATTAGTAAGCAAGATTGTAACTGTCTATTTGAATAAACCCAGTGTATCGAATAACTTATGTGATTTCATTTGCGCGATTGTACCCACCGACCTGCCCACACACGATGTCTTAACCTAAGGGAATATATCCTGACTTCCCGATGGTTTACATCTATCGGCCAGCCTTGATGCGACATCAGAATTGGGATTCAGTCGTGCTAATGAGATCACTCGTAAAAATAATGATGAAAATGGCTTTTACATTCTTGCAAAAAAAATCGCGGTGTCAGTTGAGACTACCCTCAGTCTAGAATAACAAAAAAACCAGTCTGAAGCGGAGCAGCAAGGAGGCTAGTAGCAACCAAGGAGCTGGACAAGAAGGAGCGTGTGCACGTGTGGAAAGATCCATATGCTCTGATCTTTATGCCAATCTGGAGAGTCGTTTTCATTTTGTTATGACTTTGGCAAAGTGTGTTCATTATTCAAAATTCTGGTTTTGTGTACGGTATGGTGGTCAGTGGTTCGTCGGGGTAGCCCGTGTTAGGTTATAATTTCATGTTAGTTATCGATGGTCAAGTTTTGGTGTTATTGAAGAGTTAATATTCTACTGGCAATAACCTTTAACTAGCCCTGGCTGACTATTATTGTTTAGAAGGTAGAACGATATAGTGACATTTACGACCCTACCTTACACTTCAGTCTGGACATTATGATAAATCCAAAAAAGTATTTTGATTAGTTTTGTAGTGTGATAGTTTTATGTAGTGAGAGTTAACTAAGTTAGAGACGAAGCATAGTATTCTTCTTTTGTGGACGGAGGGCCAAACTATCTAAAAGGTGATAACCCCTACCAGTCCTGGCCAGGTCGTTAATCGCGACTTAAAATGCAATGGCATTTATTTGATTCTCTAAAGCTCATATACCTACCTGGGCACTTGGGACACTGTAATGTGTGGTTCATGTTTTGGACAGGGACTCTGCACTCACATTCGGTGTCCATAACAACACATATTGCAGGTTTAGGTTACTTCTAATACTAGAAACATGGCTAAATAATAACAGCCGCACTGGTCGATCATCAAGGTTAAGCAACGCTTGACGAGGTCGGTCCGTGGATGGGTGACCATTTCAACATACCGGGTTTTCTCCGTGCCACGGATAGCACGTTAAGCCGTTTATCCCGGCTGTCATTTGATGATCTTTGACAGTCGTTACGGGTAGTCAGAAGCTTGAGATCTGACACCAGTCTTGCAAAGGGGTACCGTGTTACCCAGTTACTGGGTTGTGGAGGTCAGATAGGCAGGCGCTCCATGTAAAACACGGGTACTCAGCTGAATCCGGTAGGACAGGAAGCCGACCCATTGTAGTTGGGAAAAGGCTAGGCAGATTGATTGGTTTAGGTTACTACACCGGTGCACAGGTTAATTTCCATCAAAGCTGTGTATGGTTAAGATAACCGTGTGAACATATACTCTCGTAATATTTTTCATGTTCCAGATACCATATTGTGTCCCAGCCTGAAGCCTCTGCTGAAGGCTAGCGATTCAGATGCTGAGCGTGGAGGCCAGCGGCTAGGGGTTCAGATGCTGTATGTGAAGGCTGACGTGTCACTATCTGAGAGGTTAAGAGGAACGGCAGGCAAGCAGTTCGCAGGTCGTAGCCGAACGTTACGAGCGCGCGCAAGTTTGGAATGGAATATTCGGTGAGTCGCTTCTATTTTATTTCGATAGTGAAGTCGAATGTTCTCTAGTGCTGAGATGCTATTTCGAGTTTTAAGAGTGTTCATGTTGGAACACTGAATTGGTTGGTAGTGGTTACACCTAGCACCATCACTAGGTAATTAAGACACACCTAGTAAAAAGCAAGTAGGTAATAAGTTACCTATTGGCTTGTTAGTACTTTCCTAGTTTCAACATTTGGTTCAGTTCGAACTTTAGGATGAGATATCCCATATGAAGGAGATGAGTTATCCAAAATGACTGAATAACTAGTCGTTTTCAGTGGCAAAGCGAGTTAGTGATGTCGTTGCGCTATCGTAATTGTATCGAGTTAGTAACGGTTCTGGTCATTTGCGTGTATTCAGGACGGACCTTGTTTCGTAACGATGTACAACCACCGTCTTCAGATCTGAATTCACATGCTTACGTTCAAAGTAATATTATGATAGCAGTAGATCTCGCGATCGTTTTCCGTACATGAAAACTGAGTTTGTGAGCGATAGTAAAGGGTTACTGTTGATAATCTGGTTTAAACGATATTGATCCAAGTTATTCGTGAAGGTCCTTCACGCGAGCTATTAAGAAGCAAATATGATCAGGCCTAATTGTTCCCCTCATATTAACAGTCGGTATGTTACAAGATCTTAGAGTGAAAGGCGCGAATCTTGTGAGAAGGATACCCGATCACCAAGTTCCTTGAGGATTAGACGTCATTGTTGATGACAGTGGTAGTGAAACTAAATCTGATTAACATGTTTACTCATAAGACCAATTCTGGACCGCACCTCATGCGTACCATGTGGCGATGGGTTTTTGAAGAGGGTTTATGAGTTTAGTATGCATTGCCTTTGAATTATGGTAAAGAGTAACAGAATTGTTACAATTACTTTGTTTAGTTGAACTTGTTGATCGTCGGACCTTTTTCAAATGAATAGTGTTGTGTGGGAAACTTTAGTACGAAAACTGAAAAGGCCCTGTATTATGTCCGCGATAGGTGATTATGACAGGATGGTGATCGTTATACACCGAAAACTTTAAATAGGTACGCTTAGAACCTACCAGTATGCATGATGATGATGATGGGTGAGGAAGATGCCAGCGGGTCATGTACCAGTCGATGTTGATGTTTAAAGGTTTTAATGTTGATGAGCAAGCTTAAGATGTCGAGTAATTGAGTCTATCAGCCGTATTATGATTGACCGTACCAGTGGATTCTGGCGAAGGTCGGGGTCTAGAGAGACCGTTGTGTGAGAGCAATATAATTGCTGGTCGGCTATAGAGCCGTGGCGTTAGAGGTTTTACTCGAGGGTTTCTATAAGCTTGGCAGTTTTTGCTGCAGCAGTTTTGAAATTTGTCTGGAATGACTGTGGTACATGGCCCAGGGTAATGATTTAGTTAAAGATCAGAGTTCTAAAATTTTCCTATTATCACGAACCCAAATCTAGTTTGGTCAGGAGTAGCCGAGCGTTGTTGGGCTTTATGGGAACTGTTGGCCTTTATGGCAACTGTTGGCCTGTGTGGCAACTAAAGGCCAGTGTGCCAACTGAAGGTCTTTGTAGCAACTGTGGGCCTGTAGGGCACCTGTAAGTCGGTGTAAAAAACACGTTTGTGTAAGGAACCTTACAGAGGATTCCTGTTGAGTTATGAGGTTAAAATAAAGTAAACTCGCATAGTCACGCGAGAGGCGAGGTCACCATGTTAATGTTGATGACGTTCGAATCGTCAAGTCTTCATTACGAAAATTGAAATAATTTTGGTTTTCTAATTTTGATTACTATGCGTAGATTGTGTTAGTAAGATATACAAAGCTGAAGTACCAATTGAGATTGTAGATGACGAATAGACGTAACATAGGACAGACTGAGTGTCTGTGTGAACAGGTTCTTAGTTCAGAGAGTTCAGTTGACTTGACATCGTAGGGCAATTGTGATTGCTAAGAGAGCTATGTGATAGCTAAGAGAGCTATGTAATGGCTGAAGATCGTGAATAAGATACCTGGTGTCTCGTTTCTTTTGTTTCATTAAATGTGACATTAATGACGATCAGTGGTACTTGGACTTTGTAATCACGAAGATTAGGTGCTATCAGGTACCGGATCGATGATTAAGTTGCTATTTTCTTTAAATTGAAAATATAATTACTCGTTCCTTGCAATAGTGAACAGAGAGATTTAAATGATCATTTTTTATTGTTTCAAAATGTTTCCTAACTCTAGAGTATGAGTCAGGATTGGACGAGTGAATACTGTTTGGAAATTTTGTGTTTCAGAAAAGCATCCCTTGTATGATGGGAGACTGGCGGGTCGGAGTAGACTAAGATGACGTGTGGCGCAACACGACATGAGATGGCAGTGAGCAAGGACAAGATGATGCCTGCGGGTGATAGATTTGGGGATCTGTCACCTGAGAGAGGCCCGAGAAGGCGACGTGCTGTGTTCCACGCTCGCCTCTCAAAAGAAATTACGGCCTAGAGAACACCATGTGGTTTTAATCAGTAGGAGTCTGACAGACCCCTCAACTTTCCCCAAGGGCTGAGGACATTCATGAGAATTTCCACATGATTCGATACACTGTTAAAACCTGACAATTAGGAACAGACGAGGACGCCTGTCTCGCAGGATGGCCGTGTCGGGTTTAGTCAATAGTACGGACGTTAAAACAAATGGCAAGCACGCCATCTGGCGGCAAAGCAAGAACAACTACGCATTGGCGCGCTATTTCTAACCACTGGCGTGGTGGGGAACATAGAATATGGCAGTTGAGTACTGACCGCCTTAGAGCTAACACGTCGTAGAATCAGTGTCGATCCGTAATATTAGTAAGCAAGATTGTAACTGTCTATTTGAATAAACCCAGTGTATCGAATAACTTATGTGATTTCATTTGCGCGATTGTACCCACCGACCTGCCCACACACGATGTCTTAACCTAAGGGAATATATCCTGACTTCCCGATGGTTTACATCTATCGGCCAGCCTTGATGCGACATACGTATATAAAAGTGAAAGTATGCATGTATGTTCTATAAAGACTCCGAGAAAAGTGCTCTGCCCACGGCCTAGTTTGGCAATTCTTCGGACTATGTCGGTAACCCTGGTTCTGAAACGGTGTTACTGTAGCCGAATACTGGGCCGACACTATCTGTCATCAATATGTTAAGGGCGACCGAATCGCGGCGGTATTTCGTTGTGCCACGTATAATATCGCCGTGATTTTCTCGCTCGTGGAGACGGTCCCTGAGAGAGTGTATAGAAATACGTAGCTCGGACGATAAAATCGCCGCGATTCTCTCGCTCGAGTAGGCGGCCCCTAACAAGTAGAAGAAGGACGTAATAATATCATGTATCTAATATTTACATCCGTCCCCGTTACCATGAAATAATTTCTGACTTTCAGGCAGGTAAACTCACAATTAAAAACAACCAGAAATTCAAATAGAAAATATCGTGCCATGGTTTTGGAATTTAAAATTAATTTCACCTCGGGCCACCAATAAAATATTTAATGAAAACATTTGAGTGTTCCAATATTCCTGGCAGGCACAAACAATATTTGTCAATCCAATAAAATGGCACGGAATGTAAACAGTCAAATGTATATTGAATTTAATCGTACGTTGAGCGACGAATAGTTGAAATACCACGATAAAAAGCAAAACGTAGTTTTTTTTTTTACTGTTAAAGTATTAGTATACTTTTGCAGTTTTCGATTTTTATTTATAATTTGAAAACAAACAGTGACACTTTACACAACAATTTACGACCAAATGTGTAACCAACTATTTTTACCACGGAATACACATTAAAAAATTTACATGCGATTTAACACTTTGATGGAGTCAAACCCTTTGTCTTGCCCGATTCATTTACGGAATTAGGCTGTAGGTCCCATGTAATATGGGCGAGCCTATATAGCAATCACCCGGTCACAGACTCCGGGCTGCGTCTGAGAAAACCCAGATTAAAAAAACCTAATAACACTTTTTCCCAACCTGGGAATCGAAAGCAGGAGTTTATGCTCAGTAGTAGGACATGGAACCACTGGACGAACGATGCAGTTACCGTAAATATTTTCAAAGAAAAGAAATAAAGAAAACAAAGATAACAAAGAAAGAATGAAGAAAACGAAGATAAAAAAGAGAGAAAGAAAAGATAGAAAAGAAAGAAAAGAAAGAAAAGAAAGAAAAGAAAGAAAAGAAAGAAAAGTAAGAAAAGAAAGAAAAGAAAGAAAAGAAAGAAAAGAAAGAAAAGAAAGTAAAGAAAGAAAAGAAAGAAAAGAAAGAAAAGAAAGAAAAGGAAGAAAAGAAAGAATAGAAAGAAAAGAAGGAAAAGAAGGAAAAGAAGGAAAAGAAAGACAAGAAAGAAAAGAAAGAAAATAATAGGAAAGTGAAGAAAAGAGAAGAAAAGAAAACTACTTACATTTTTTTTTATTTTTCCTTAAATTAAACACTTAACGATAGTTTTAGTAAGTACTTAAATTATGTTATTAATTATAATAACATTAAAATAAAAAACACTAACAGCACTTAACTTACTGAAGTTACTTTCTTTTTTACTTCAAAAGAATAAAAGCTGCATTACTGCACTCTCAAACCAGTATCTAACTTCTATATCTTTTAATAATAGCAATCTAGCCATCAATAGAAATAATAATCCATATTGGAACGGCCAACATTTCCACGTTGCATTGTACACTGTCGAGCATTTTAATAGCCACAAATTGCCCTGAGTGCCTCCACATCCACTAGAATTGAATAGCAGGTATCTTTGTGTACTGTGTAGGCTTTCCACGTGAATGTCGGTACACTCGAGGCCATTTTAGTTGACCAATTATACAATCTATAGACTCTTCCGATGAATTAAAAGAGGTTGTAAGCGTCTGCTAGTTAAACATTTTTCAAATTTAAATAAAGTTCCCAAGTCGTTGTATAGGAAAAATTGTACATGGTAACTGGGAAGTAAACTTATTAAAGTTACCTACTGAACAAAAATAAATTTTATCAGTTTTAAAAGAAGTTAACTAAGTTCGTGACGGGTTACGTATATAAAAGTGTATTCACTACAGGTTTCAATTCCCGAAGCGTCACAAAACGCAAGACAAGTGAAGAATAAAATAAAAAACTGTCGACACATTTTTATTTCATGCTACATATTTTTTAATATGACACGATATTTTGAGAAAACACCACAGTCCAAACAGTAAAACTCCCATAACTTTAGAACGGCTGAACCGATTTTTAGCAAACAGCTAAGAACAGTCTTGATAAAGTCATCTTTCAAACAAATAAAATCGGTTCATTCGTTTAGGGGCTACGATGCCACAGACAGATACACATACCTTGACATAAAACACACAGGTACACACGTCAAACTTAAAACACCCCTCTTTTTCCGTCGAGGGTTAAAATTAAGGCTGACATGTATTATTAAAAAAAAACAGAATCAAAATTGCGATTTTTATTAGCAAAAAGTAACAACAACACACTATTAATATTTTGACGTAAATAAAATACAAATTCACAAATGCAAAGTGACATCTACATTAAGTATTTAAGAAGGTGTCTCTAAAAGAAAAGTTCATCGGACGATGCTTGGATAGTTTAATCCACAACTTTAATTTATTATCTTTTTAGTAGAAGAACTTCTGAACTGAGTGAAAAGTATTTCTCATTAAATTGAGCCTTATCTTTATAACAATAGCTATAAATTATCTTGTTTTGTCACAATTTTAATTAATGGCACAACACTATAAGACCTTACATACGATACAAGGCCGAATATCGAAACAAGCAAAAGTTACAAAAGGTTCATCATCATCATCAGCCTTTTAATGTACCCACTGCTGGGACACAGGCCTCCTCTCTGTGAGAGAGGGGATTGGCCTTAAGGTTGGTGAATGTCACATGTCTTTGAATTTTTGGTTCAAGGACATGCCGGTTTCCTCAAGAGTTTTCCTTCACCGTTTAATGAAATAATTTACACAAAGTAAAGCGCCTACCTGGGTTCGAACCTACGACCTACGACACGTAAGTCGGGGCCGTTAACACTGCGCCACTGAGCAGTAGTCCACTGGGCCACCACAGCTCTCTAAAGTTTTATAAAGCTTCATAATGTTTGAGCAAGATATCACATACCTATACGAAGTAAACATGTACTTAACAATAACCAGACAATGAGATAGAACTGGTTTACAATAACATTAACAAACTAATAGGCAGTATCAAAGCTATTGATACCTAATGCTATATTTATTTAAAAACCTTAAATCCAGGGATAGAACCTGGCTTACTAACTCATTCACATTAAAATTCACTCTAAAACAATGAATATCAATAGATAAGCCACGCTCTCCGAATTAAAATAACTCTGAGTGGCCTTAAAGAGGTTTGTCATCAAAGAAATCCTAAGTTTTATTACTAAAACGTAGTCTTATCTTCGCCGTGTATTGGTTCAGGAGCCTTTATCCTAAAAAGGAATATTCATAAAAACCTCATTTTGTGGACATTCCCGTCCTTTTTGTCCGGTCTGTGTACCGTCCACGCACGACTCAACCTCATTTTTTTTTACAAAACATAGAGCATCTCTATCTTCTGTGTCTCTTGATTCTTTGTTTGAAATTAGAATGTGGTTATCAGACTAATTTGGGTAGGGTTGTGTTTTGTTAACGTTGGCTGTAGCTTGATTAATTTAAACATGCAATCAATGGCTATTCAATCACAATACCTAATAACTAAATAAGTAGATACATCTCTCATGATGGATTAATTGAATAAAACATTAATTTCAGCACAAACCCAAAACAAAACTTTTATTAATTAAGTTATTCAATCCGAAAATTACATATGCATTAGGATAAGCGCCTGTCTGAATGCAGGTGAGAAATTAATAACACGGCCCGAACATAACACCGAAAATTAACATAAATTGGATTATTCGAAGAAAAACTCTGTCGTATTAACAAAGACGAGAAAGTAATCAAGAAAATTTAAATTAAATTAGCGGGTGAAAGTCATTAAAGCACCAAGACACCGGTTAACTGGGACCCGACGAAAGCCGAAGTTAAACGAAGTCTCTTCGGCCACTCGGTTATTTCATAAAGGAAGCTAAACAAAAATAAAACACTCCAAAGAATAAAGTTTGAAAGAAACAGCGGGGCTTTTTATCGAAGAAAAGTGAAATGCTTTACAAGCGTTTTTCTTTCCATCGTGTTAAAGAAGATAATACTGGTTAATTCAATAATTCAATGACTATTGACCTATTCTGGGCATTTATTGGTTTGAGATCCGTAAATGAAACCTTAAAAAATAAAGTAGTTTAAGGAAACCGAATTACATAATTAATAAAATCAAAAAACCCGACTATAAAGATGTAAACAAGAAGAAAATCATGCTGTGCAGTCGGAGGATACATATTTGCGAGCTGGCTGACTAATACTATAAATATCCTCCGACTGCACATCATGATTTTCTTCTTGTTTACATCTTTGCAGTCGGGTTTTTCATTTTCTTAACTTTTTTTATTTACTACATTTTAGTGATACTTTTTTTTTCGAATGGCTTTTAAACATCTAAGTGGTATGTATTATGTAAAAAACAGTACAGTTAAATTATAAAAAAGGCAACGACCTCGGATTTTGTCCAACACTTCGGAACAAAGCAACCCGGAATCTGAGTAGCCTCGGATTTCTTCCGCAACAGTTTCAAGTTCCTTTCGATTTAATTTTACTAGGTTGACGGAGCGCTCCTCGAGATATCTCGAAGACTACTAATACTTTTGATGCTGAAACATTAACTCTATAATTCTTGGGATTTCTAGGCAATCTACTTGGTTAGCCTAAGAGAGTTTTTCTTAGAAAATGATATTAACTGATTCTTAGGAAATGTTAGAGTTGCGTTACTTTTGATGAATAAACCTGTTTGCTGTAGGAAAATTAATTTGTCCAGTTTTAGGCATAAACTAAAGTAAATTACAAATAATTTATTTATATTATCGTATCACCGGTATTCTTAAAGCGATTGAAAGACGATTTCGAAAAGTATCAAGTTCAGATTGGATACATATGTAGCCAAGATCAGAGAGAGCCATGGACGAAGTTTTGTCGAAACACAAGCTGGTATGAGGGAAGGGTATATAAATAATTTTACAATGCATGTCCCCGAAAAGAGCGGTTTTCCAAGCAGCCATACTGTGCGGAAAGTGTGACTTTTTTTCACTACTGCTTTTTACTTCCCTGTATTTTTTTAATTTTTAACTCCAAAGTCAGCCCGACGCATAGAGTTTTTACTTGAGAAAAGTTTAAAAAATTAGTTATGTACAGATTATCATTAACATAAAAGGTAAAAAAAAACTAATACTTTATTTTAGGCGTTTTTAATTACTCTAGATTTAGATTTTGATCAATAAATTAATTTTAAATATTGTTTGGCAGAACGTATATTTTGCTCGTGCCTTATTGCGTTACGATGTGATAGCTATTCGCACATGCGCGGTAGATATGCCCGAGGAACTATTAGTTAATCTGATGCTGAACGCGCTTGAATAAGTCCGCCATTTTATTAATTTATTTATTTCCTCGCACAATGCATTGTAAAATGTTGTATGATACACGTGCGTAAGATGATTTCCGACTGTGTCGATTTAATCACTCACTCGCTTCGCTCGCTCGTGAATAAAAATGCCACTCATCGGAAATCACCTACCTTCCGCACTTGTAGCATAAATAACTATTACAATGCATGTCCTCGAAAAGAGCGTTTTACAAGCAGCCAAACTGTGCGGAAAGCGTCACTTTTTTTCACTAGTGCTTTTTACGTTCCTGTATTTTTTTTTTATTTTTTACTCCAACGGAGTTAAAAAGTTAGTTAGTTGTTTTTATACACGTGCGTAAGATGATTTCCGGCTCTTGTCGCTTTATCCACTCATCGAAAATCACCTACCTTCCGCACTTGTAGCATAAATAACTACCATGAATAAAGATTTATTGATTACCGGTATTTCTCATGTATTATACTTAATTCGCAAAATCAATTATATAAAATTGTAGTATGATCATAAACGCTATTATCGTTTGTTTTACATAAAACTGTCTCTAGACTTATTCCTAATAGTTTTTAAATTTTCAAGATGTACAAAACATTTTGGATCTAAGCAAAAACACTCCATATCTAGTAGACATAGAGTCTAATACCCCTCGATATTTAGTTTTAAGATAAGCGCATGATTGCTTGACACAGGCACTCCTATCTTCGTCTACTTGAAATGCCAGCACGTAGGTTTGTTGGCTCTCTGTGCATAAATCCCGGATAAGCTGGGATATGAACTGTGCTTACAACTCTGCGTAGTTGGAAATCAGGCGGGATCCTTGTAAGACTTACGATGTATACCGCGGAGACTGTAAGTACTGTGGGGGAACTAATAAAATCTTGTCTTGTACACTTTACTGTTTATTGTGCTTCAATGACAATGTAAAGGGCTTTGTGTTCGACGTTTCTGTACGATAAGTAGTTTATTCTGACAAAAACTGTAAAATGTCTACTTGGGACAAACGGTCCAGTTGGGTAGGTCCAATTTTGAGAAAGAGGTCCACCGTTGAATCCGACTCGGCTGGGTGGCGTTCGGGAAGTTGCGTGGTATCTTCTCGTCCAATTTACTGCAGTATCTCAAAAAAAGTCTATGACTAGTGTGTGTTGCCAGTGATCACCTATGGGACCGAGACGTTGTCACTTACAATGGGCCTTATCAGAAAGGTTAAGTCACCCGAAGGGCAATGGAGCTATGCTCGGAATTTCCTTGCGTGATCACGTCAGAAATTATGATTTCCGCAGGAGAACCAAAGTTACCGACATAGCCCGAAGAATTGCCAAACTTGGCAGTGGGCAGGGCACATTGCTCGCAGAACGGATGGCCCATGAGGCCGAAAAGTTCTGAAATGGCGACCGCGAACCGGAAGACGATACGTTGGAAGGCCTCCCACTAGATGGACCGACGATCAGGTTAAAGTTGCGGGAAGGTGCTGGATGCGAGACGCACGGGATCAGCCAATGTGGCCACGCCTGGGGGAGGCCTAAGTCTAACAGTGGACGTCTTTCGGCAGTAATGATGATGATGAATGTTTTTGAATATAGAAGAATAATGTAACGAAAGCTGAACCATCTTTACTAAGTTTTAAGTGAAATAAACTTAAACTCCTTATTTAAGAAAACCTCGACATTGTTATGCAATTGCATAGCACAGGGCTGATTCCTGAATTGAGTATTTGAGGTTAAAAGAACGAGTTGAGTATTTGTCAAACTATACTTTAATTTTAAAACCTGTCAAAACTTGGCATTAAAATAAGGTTTGACACGTACACAAAATAGTAAGTATACAGAAGGGCCACTCCCGCCGTTTAGAAAATTGACAGCTAAACTTGACAGATTCACTAGGGTTGCTACTATATTGATTCCCATTGAGTTAGGAAAAATATGGAGGCGCCGCGATGTTCTATACATACAATATCTTACACAAATATGAGTAAAATACGATACAGAATGTGAAACATCGTTTTGTTTCATTCTTTCTAATGTAGTAATCGTATTTGATGAAAGAGACAACAATATTTCAGTTAATGCTCATTAAGGCAACATTTTGTTATGACGTTGTGAAAGTTGTAGGTACGTGCCATATTCGCCATTTTATGTGACGAATTTTGTGGTTGTGTTCGTGGTAGTCCTGCTGTCAAATGGTTGTTTACATATTTAATTATTGAGATTTGTGAGTGTGTGTGTGTTGTTTGATTGACACAACCTTAGAATCGGCGGCCATTTTATGAGACATTTTGAGGTTTAGGTAGGCACGTTTTTTTCGTAGGTATTTCCAGTCCATATTATTTTGTATGTCTATGTTGATTCCGAATTAAAAAAAAGAGTAGGTTGCCCAAGTTACAAACATAAATACATAGATTCGTCTAAACATACATCATTTTATTTATTTATTTATTTTCATTTAATATCACGAAACATTTCATATTACGCCACATACGATGAATATTGGAGAGTAAAAAGACGTAGTATAATAATAGTGTAATAATGATCCCACTTAAAAAAATAAATTGTAAAAAGCTCCAAGCTCGACAAAAATATAAATGTGAAAAAACTGGTACCTAATAAAATCAAAAAACCAAAGATGATCTTAAACAAGAAGAAAATTATGCTGTGCAGTCGGAGGAAACATATTTGTAAGCTGTATGACTTGATCGCCGCTTTAATACCGAGCGTATTAAAGACGCGATTGAGCGAAATAAAGGCTCCAAGGTGTTTTCAAGGGATCTGTCTATTGGGCAGAGCCAGCTCACGAAACTGAAGACCGATGATGGCAGGATTGTATCCGCCAAACCGGAGCTTCTGAGGGAGATCGACAGTTTCTATGGGCAGTTGTACACGTCAACCAGTAAACCCGTTGCGAATCTAGCAGACGACCCAAGAGCTAGATTGACCCGACCCTATACCGAAGATATCCCGGACGTCAGCCTGTACGAGATTAGGATGGCTCTGAAACAGCTTAAAAACAACAAGGCGCCGGGTGATGACGGAATCACGGCTGAACTCCTGAAGGCGGGTGGAAAACCGGTCCTCAAGGCCCTTCAGAAGCTTTTTGATTCCGTCATACTCGAGGGCAAAACGCCACAGGCATGGTGCAGGGGTGTGGTGGTACTCTTCTTCAAGAAGGGCGACAATGCCCGGCTGAAGAACTATAGGCCCATCTCACTTCTTAGCCATGTTTACAAGTTGTTTTCAAGAGTCATCACGAATCGTCTCGCGCGCAGGTTTGACGATTTCCAGCCTCCCGAACAAGCCGGATTCCGAAAAGGCTTTAGCACCGTAGACCACATACATACGCTGCGGCAGGTTATACAAAAGACCGAAGAGTATAACTTGCCTCTCTGTTTAGCGTTTGTGGACTACGAGAAAGCCTTCGATTCGATCGAGACTTGGGTTGTACTACAGTCTCTCCAACGGTGCCAGATCGACTACCGGTACATTGAGGTGTTGAAGTGTCTGTACAAAAAAGCCACCATGTCAGTCCGTCTTCAGGATCAGACCTCGAAACCTATCCTTCTCCAGCGCGGCGTAAGACAGGGAGACGTAATTTCTCCGAAACTGTTCACTGCTGCGCTGGAGGACGTCTTCAAGGTTCTGGACTGGAAGGGGCTTGGCATCAACGTTAATGGCGAGTACATCACTCACCTTCGGTTTGCCGACGACATAGTGATCATGGCTGAGACCATGGAGAGCCTCAGTAAAATGCTCGATGACCTTAGTAGAGCTTCCGAAAGAGTGGGTCTTAAAATGAACATGGACAAAACCAAGGTCATGGTGAACGCCCATGTAACACCCACTCCTATCAAGATCGGAGACTCTACACTTGAAGTTGTAGACGATTATGTTTACCTGGGACATCCGGTTCAGTTGGGTAGGTCCAACTTCGAGAAAGAGGTCAACCGTCGAATCCGACTCGGCTGGGCGGCGTTCGGGAAGTTGCGTGGTATCTTCTCGTCCAATTTACCGCAGAGTCTCAAGACAAAAGTCTATGACCAGTGTGTGTTGCCAGTGATCACCTATGGGACCGAGACGTGGTCGCTCACAATGGGCCTTATCAGAAAGCTTAAAGTCACCCAAAGGGCAATGGAGAGGGCTATGCTCGGAATTTCCTTGCGTGATCACGTCAGAAATGATGATATCCGCAGGAGAACCAAAGTTACCGACATAGCCCGAAGAATTGCCAATCTTAAGTGGCAGTGGGCAGGGCACATTGCTCGCAGAACGGATGGCCGATGGGGCCGAAAAGTTCTGGAGTGGCGACCGTGAACTGGAAGACGATACGTTGGAAGGCCTCCCACTAGGTGGACCGATGACCTGGTTAAGGTTGCGGGAAGGCGCTGGATGCGAGACGCACGGGATCGGTCAATGTGGCGACGCCTGGGGGAGGCCTATGTCCAGCAGTGGACGTCTTTCGGCTGAAATGATGATGAATGATGTATGACTTGAACCTTATTATTATGACAAGTTCCCAATTTCATCTATGGGCTTAAAATAATTTATTATAATCCTAGATAATGAATTTCTAATTTGTCATCTTGAAAGATTAATGACCTTTCTAACTTAAAAATAATTGAAAGAAAGAATTAAAAACAAAAAAGTAAATTCGGTCTGTAACAAATAATAAAGGTAACCCATCCAATGCAACCAACCTCGTTACAGTACTTAATGTATGAATGACGTGACAAACGCATGCACAAAGCAATCATGACAGCCGCGACTGAGCTCGGTCCAATATTGCCCAATATTCCTTGTAAAAACAAAATGTCAAAGTGAGAGTGGCCCCTCTGTCTGCGGCGCGCCGCCGCTTACGTACTTTGTGACACGTACTTTAAATCAGAAATCGGCCCAGTCTATATTTAAATTTTCCTTAGAAAAGTTAAATTTAGAATCTGCTAAGCAGTTGCTAAATACGTCAGAAAAAAATTGCACAATCTTAGGCCCTTTCCTGATGGTGCGACGCAATTTAATTTGCGTATATAAGCGATATCACTCACATATTTTCAATGAAAATTGCAAGCTAGAATCGGTTGAATAGCACCACATTACGTGCTATTCAACATACTTGCAATTTCACTTAGTAAAAATCGCTTATTGGTGTGATACAAATCGAATTTTTGAATCGCGTCGCGTCAACAGCAAAGGGCCTTAGAAGCAAAATATTGCCAAATACCATACCATGCTGCTCTTTAAGGGTGCTCTAGTCAGTCATTCTTCCATACAGTTGTAGTGTGGCGATTACTCCAGTGCTTGACGATGTACGTTCAAAATAAAAAAATATTCAATTTGTCTCATCAGTATCTAGCCATGCAGGGCAATTTTTTTTTTTAATTTATGAGCCTCGAAAGTTCATCTTTGGGCGCAAATAAAATTGCAAAACAGTTCAGTATCAATTCAGGGAAAGATTAAAATGCAAATAATTTTATTTTGAACAGATACATTCAGTAGTTTTTCATGATATCCATATTCCACATTTCGCTCGTTCGTTTTCTTTCTAAATCATCATCCATTTATTATTTTTATACTATGAGTGTTTATTCGTACGCGCACTAGTTTTACTTGCAGCTAATCACATTACTTCTTACTGCTAATCACTGCGTATATCCCTTTCGCACGTGTTGTCGGATGTGATAGCATGCATTTTAATCCCGGCCACAAAATAGTTCGTGCCGTCGACTAGGGCACCCTTAACACCAGATTCCTAGAGAAGAAGAAACATTTCTGTTAAAACGACAGTCGTGCAAAAGAATAAACCATTGATATCGTTCTCAGCGAGACTGTTAAAGAGATATTTAAAACTTTATGTAAGGTGCATCTGGGAGCCAGCAGTAATCAAAGTGGCCTCTGGGAAGAACGGGAGAGGATGGAGGTAGCCATAAGACAATCGAACATGAAATCCCTTTTCCCAAAACGTGCTGAACCCAGTCCTCGTTTAGTTTTATTAGAATTTAAGTGCATTTCAACATTGTCTGTATGTTTAAGTGTATAAGACTAAAGTGTCGATGTTGGAGTTTTAGTGTCGTTTATCTTAGGGATCTTAGAAGTGCATGCACTCATTAAACTTTAAAGTTTGTTTTTGCTTGTGTCTGCAATTTGTGGCTTTTGAATTGATAATGGTGGTCTTTGTTGTTATTCATATGATTGCGTATAGGATTGGCAATATTAACATCTGTTTCAGCGTCAAAATTTAAAATCATCCAATATAATCAACTCGCTTTATCCCACGGCTTCACTCCAGCGGTTTGGTCCCACAGGAGCCGCGCAATTGCCCGGTGTAAAAAGTATCCTTGGACTCTCACCGATAATGTAACTTTCTTACTTTTTATCAAATAAATTAATTTTAATAGTGGGATCACCACTGCTCTCAAAACGGTAAAGGAAAATTTTCTGAGGAAACCGGCATGTCCGAGAACCCAAAATTCGAAGACATGTGATATCCAACAACAAGCACTGGGCCCGCGTGGTGGATTACGGCTCATTCCCTCTCATATACATTAAAAGGATGATGATAATGATAGTGATGAGTAGTCGGGTCAGTAGTTCTAGCAATTAATATTTTACAATCATCATCATCTTTCTTTTTTTTGGGTGGGAAATCATCAAATTCAAAATTCAAAAATTATTTATTTGCCAACATACGTAGGGAAAGATGTTACATGTTTTTTAATGTTCTCCGTGCTCTGCCGTCATATGGGCGGCTTAAACAACATCTTACACATAAATTACAACCTAGTATCAAAATACAATAAATATTCAATAACAAGCCGAATAACAATAAATATTACAAAATCATTAAACCATTTTATTTTTAATGTCAAGGAGTATCCAGTAGTCAAAAATTAAATAAATGTCAGCGTAGATAATAAAATCAATGTCGATAAAATGAATAAAAGGCCTTGATAAATAATAATTGAGAGCATTATTATTATCATAAATATTATCTGCCATAAGGATTCCCGTTTAGATACTCCTTCACACTGTACCTCGCCTTATTAGTTAGAAACTGCTTTAGCTTCCGCTTAAATATGTGCAAGTTGTCAATATAATGCAACGTGGCAATTATTAAAAATCTTAGATGTCATACAATAAACACTGAAGCCCATTAAATAAGTTCTGCATGGTGCAACCTGAATTTTATTTTTATATCTAGCACTTTCGAATTTTTTTTTGACAAACACTTATCTACTATATATAAATAAGTCGGGTTTCTTGCTGACGATATAACTCCAGAACGCACGAACCGATTTCCAAGGTTTTGCATTCGTTGGAAAGGTCTCGGGCTCCGTGAGGTTTATAGTTAGGGTAGGGTACGGTAGGGTACGGTAGGGTAGGGTAGGGTAGGGTAGGGTAGGGTAGGGTAGGGTAGTGTAGGGTAGGGTAGGGTAGGGTAGTGTAGGGTCGGGTAGGGTAGGGTAGGGTAGGGTAGTGTAGGGTAGGGTAGTGTATGGTAGGGTAGTGTAGGGTAGTGTAGGGTCGGGTAGGGTAGGGTAGGGTAGGGTAGTGTAGGGTAGGGTAGGGTAGGGTCGTGTAGGGTAGGGTAGGGTAGATAAATGTTTGGTCTTTTTATGGCAAAACAAAGTTTGCCGGGTCAGCTAGTATCTTATAAATGAAGAGGCTAGGTAAAGTTAAAATCTTAAGTTTTTTGAAATAAGGTTCACAGCTATCTGTGTTCTTAAGTCTACACATTGCACGTAAGCATTTTTTTTTGGTCTTTAAAAACAGACTCCCATTCTGTTCAGTTCTCCAGAAATTAAACCATATCTCAGCGTGGATACCACCTAAACATGGTAGGCTGTCATTACCGTGGATAAATTTTAAATTTTTGTGAGTATGTAAAGCATATCATTTTAAGCAGACAGATTCTACATGTGATTTCCAATTTAAATTACAATCAACATTCAAACCTAAGAATTTTGTTACATCAACTTTATTAATTTTTGTTCCAGCATAATGTATGTTTAAGTCTGTTGGTGGTTTAGTCCTGTTTCTGAATATCATTAAATTAGTTTTTTGTAAATTAATTAGAAGGTTGTTTATTTTTAACCAATCGACAATGCGAACCGATGTGGTGTTACTGTCATTTTCCAATGAGGCATAATCTTTGTTACAAAATATGGCTGAACTATCATCTATCTGCAAAAAGAATCATCGGAAAATCCACAGTTTTCGGTAAATCATTAAAGTAAATTAAGAATAATAAGGGCTCGAGGATACTGCCCTGTGGTACGCCATATATCCCTTTTAAGTAGTCTGAAACATGGTCAATTTCTTGCTTTTTTATAGAGCTGAATTTCGTTATTAACGTGGCTTGTTTCTTAATGAAATATCAATGACTTCTCCCGCTCTGCGGTGTGTCAGACTTTTACTGACTAAAACCCACCCGTGATCTTTCAGTTGCTTGAGCCAGGGCCGCGGAAAACCTATTTCAATTTTATCCGCGACCATCATCATCCTGCCCTTGTCCCATGTTACTTGGGGTTGGCTCAACACGTTTTCTTCTTCCATACCATCCTGTTAACCATCACGCTATCACTGACTGCCTTTTCTTTCACATCACTTCTTACCCAAACCATCCATATTTGCTTAGGCCTTCCTTTTCCTCTCCATCCATTCCCATTTATGCAAACTTTTTTATTTACGTAATATTTGTTATAAAATAATATTTTACAATTAAACAAGCAATATTACATCTTTATAATATTTAGATTTAAAATAGCGACTTGCACGCTTACAGTTGCTTGAACGCTCGGAAGGCCAGATTTAATTTACTAGACTTGTTCGACAAAATCCCGACAGCAATAACTACGCGACTAGTAGGTAATTTTGTTGGCTCATGCGCTAATCAACTAATTAATCTAGCGCCTGTTAATAACACAATGTGTCTTCATTATTGTGCACACATAATTGATAAGCAATTTGTTGTAACTAGTATACATGGACACCCCATACTACACTACAGCTAATTCGCATTTTACTCGAGTAAAAATTATAAATTATATTATTATTATATTATCGTGGACCGATGACCTGGTTATGGTTGCCGGAAGGCGCTGGATTCGAGACGCTCGGGATCGGTCATTGTAGCGACGCCTGGGGGAGGCCTATGTCCAGCAGTGGACGTCTTTCGGCTGAGATGATGATGAATAAATTATAAATATAAATTATATTAAAAGTCAGTTATTTAATAAACAATATGTTTTTTCTCAAAACAATCATTCGAGGAACGGTGATCCGATGGTACGTGAACGAGCTTCGTGAAGACATGACCCACCACCCGTTCGATGTCCACCGCTCCACCACGCACAGGATGAACAAAGCAGCAGAAGAATTGCTCTGTATTTGTTTTATGGCATTCAATAAATAAACTTGTAGCGGCACCAACGCCGCCACTTACGGAACAATGACGTGACGTCACACAAATCCTGCATCGCGCAAGCAAATTTTTCGGCGCGATTTGAACACATACAACAGTCCGACAATAACCTTAGGCAGTTGCCCGGACCCAGACACAACACCCGTCTGTTTGGAGGATCCTCTCTTTTCTATGGAGGTTTGTGGGACTTCACACTCTGTTCCACATATCTCCAAAGACTGATAAATAATTTGACAGTCAAAACAGTCTCTAGAAGCAATAACATAGATCACAATTAAAGAAGGAATTTTGGAAATTTATTCCCTAAATATGGGTAAAATAGGACATGGGAGTTGGTAAGGACATTCCTCATATGATTTGCATGTAGACTTGTAGGTACTAACTTGCAGTGACTTGACTTAAGATCCTATGTCCCCTAGCTGGGGCAAAGGCCTTCCACAGAAGTCCTCCATCGAGACCGGTCTTGGGCTTCGCGCTTCACCTCGCTCCACGTCATTCCAATGCTCGTCGCTTCAGGTAATACGGTATGTCGCCAGGATTGATAGGGACGGCCTCGCTTCCTTTTTGCTTGAGGATTCCAATCTAAGGCCTATTTAGGAATGTGATCGGAATCCCTCCGGAGCGTGTAACCAATCCAACTTCATTTACGCCGCTTGATCTGGCGGTGGATCGGGGTCTCGTTGCATCTCTCCAATAGCTCTACATTAGATGATATCGGGTCAGTAAATGCCGAGGATGCGACGAAGACATCGGTTGACGAAGACCTGTATTTGGCGCGAGATGTCCTTTGTTACCTTCCACGTTTCGCACCCGTAGAGCAGCACGGATTTGACCGACATTGGACACGAACATTTTGAGTTTAACCCTTCGGGTCAGTTTCCGCGATTGCCACACAGGTCTCAGCTGTGCGAAGGTAGCTCGCGCTTTGGCGACCCGTGAAGTGATATCCTCTTCAGTTCCTTCAGTCTCTGACACGACGCTCCCGAGGTACGTGAATTTGTGGACGCGTTCCACCACCTCTGTGCCGATTGACATCGGTGTAGAATTCTTCACACCTGTACGTATCTCCTGAGTTGGAGGATGTTAATTTTGAGCCCAGTTTTCACCGCCTCCTGGCGCAGGTCGTTCAGTTTCGCTTGCATGTCGGCGTGTGTATGAATCAGCAGGCATAGATCATTGGCATAGCCCAGGTCTTCAAAGACGTTGGTCGATCCCCACTCTATCCCGCGATACCTGCTATTGTAAGTCCGCAACATGAATCCGTCGAGAACGTTTATAAAAAGAAGACAGCCCTGACGGACACCAGCGTGCACTGCGATGTCCTCCGAAATGAGGCCTTCGTGAGTCACCTTGCAGGTATATTTTCTGTAAATGCTCTCCAATAGGTGGACTATTTTTGATGGCACTCAAATGTCCAACAGGCGGGACCAGATGCTGCTCACTTCAACGTATCAAAGGCCTTTTCAAAGTCGTCAAAAGTAAGATAAATTTCCCTTTGCCATTCTGATGGCTGCTCGAGAATGATACGAAGAGTGTTGATCTGGTCCGTGCATAAGCGGCTCGAAAGGAAACCCGCCAGCTCCCCGCGCAAAAGATTAAAATATTAGATTTTTGTAAGAATAATTTTATTTATCTTTTTCTTGAGAATGTTAGCTTTAAAATAAAACAAAAAGTAGTTCATTTCTTCGGCCAAAGAATCAGCGTTGCCACTGTGATTACACGTCATTTATCTCTATATTTTAATATTTAAAAACTACGCATGGCCGGCCAGATGTGTTGAACACATTGAGACGCGGACCTTTGGGTTTTTCAGGCTATGTCATAAACTATGGAACACGAACCCAACCTTCTAAAGATACTCATAAATTGCCTTTTTTAAAGTAAAAGCTGTCAAGACAAAAGTAATATTCTAAAGAGTCTTGGAATATCTGATTTCTAACACAAACCAGACCCAAAACAATTAAGCGATGCACAAAAAACTGAACTGAAGAGAAAGCAGATTGTGAGATTGGCGACGGGCTTGTAGAGGCGAGAGTGGGGCACTTGACTTGAGGCGGGCAGAGAGTACGGACTGAGTTGGAGAGATCGAAAGAAGTCCGTACTGGTCGAATACGTACGGGATACGTAAGGGAGACATAGGGTTTAGCTTTGGAAACGAATAATCTAAAGTCGAGTCGTAGTAGTTATCGTGTGACAAAGTTAATTATTAAGTTAATTATAATTTAGACTTATCTCGTATTAATATGGTGTGAGTGAGTGCCAGTATGAATATGGTAAGTTTTTAATCTTTGTATTACATAGGTAGGGATAATTGACTAATGTACTGTTTATTCTAGCGTGGCGAACCTTGTATTTACTTCCTAATTCCACCCTTTGGCAGATATTTGTGGCTAATATTTGGGTTAGGAACGCGGTGAAGTCTTCTTTCACACTTTCATACCCTAATTCACCATTTATACACTAAACAATTACAAATTTGATTAAGGACCTTTATTGAGAGTTAACTGACATTACATACATGGAAGGCGGAACCGCTAATACTCATTTCTGTATAAAATAGGCTAAATATGGCCGCTCTTGATTGAGCACGTAGGAGATCCAAATGTTAGTTGAGCTCAGAACACTTCGCGAAATACTTGCTGTCGCTCAGATTCCAGGGAGGGGGTTAGGCTCCAGCCGGTAGGCTCCACAAAAAACCCCAAATTACATCGTCTAATGACGCTTAGGGAACGTGTCTCGTTAAAATCACACCATGCCGTTGTTGGCCAGACTAAATCTTCACTATTTAGCGAGACACGATATTGGATGGCTGCCGTTCCGAACGGCCCCAAAATCCACGCAATGGGCAGTTTAAGGAGATGAGAAGCGACGAATAAATCCGCTCCGACGTACGGCAAGTATCTTTCGCATTGAGTTCTGCTACAGACTGAGTCTACGGTACGCTTGCGTTATCTTTGTATTGTCTTAGTAAAGGGTGAATAGGCCGAGAGAGTGCTACGTATTATAGCCCGCGTCCAGTGTATCTGGTAGCATGTCTCGCTCAAATGGCAGAGGCAAATAGGCACAAAACTGACCACTGTCTTAGGGCTGGGCAAGGCATGCTAGAGCTTAGGGAGCCTGTACTCTTGGAGCCGCAGCAGATTCTCACTAGAAAATGCAGTCTAGGCCGAGTAGTACAGGTTACAACGGACCTGCTGCTGAAAAGCGGTCTCACGTCACTTGGGTGGGAATCTAGACTATTGCCAATTAACTAATTAACGTAATTCAAATAGACGTATTTATCAATGCAAGCGTAGCGATCCTACCAACTCCCTTTCGTTAGGTAAATAATGCACTTTGCAATCTCTTTGTCTAATTAACTTCATACTTCACTATTGTTTTGCTTATTTAGCCCTTAAGGCTATCAGACAGAAATGTGTGCTGGAAGTTTGTTTTCATCATTTCTTCTTACCAGTTATTACACTACGAAATGATGGCGGGATGGGCGCTTTTGGGCTGTCTGTAGGTGAGTTGATATTATCAACTTCAGTTACTTCCTGAGTTAAACTCTCTGCTAATTTAGTTATTTGTATTTGTAGTAATTCGTGAATGTAAATTCATTATCCGCGACCATTATTCGGTCTTTGATTTAAATACTCTATACAATAGTGTATAGAGTTTCTCACACAAGCGTTAGTTCATTATAACAATTTAGTTTATATCCCTTTAGTTATATTTTATCCTTCTAAACCACTTCCAAGTTATAATTTTATAACTGTGAATTCCAAAACAAAACAAAAACATAATTTGGAATTCACTTGTCGGAAGAGAATTGACCAAGCCAGGTGACGAAATTCATTGTGCAGCGCGGAAATGGCGGGGCGCTGCACCTCTGTTATCAATAGAGCCGACTTTAACACCAAATCTAGGACATTTTAGGAAAAACTAAATTTTTATCAGCCTAGGGTCGTTTAGGAGCAGTCACACCACCCAACGTGGCAATGCTGCCAGCGTTCTGGGCACTATTCCCATTGAAATCAATGTGCACGAATTTTTTGATGCACAATGAGCCCTTTTCCTTCTAAAATTACTAAACGTATAGTGTTGATGTCAATTTGGCAGAATACCTAACACTTTTGTCAACTACATATTTCTTCATGATTGTATCGCCCATTGTGTGGGATAACACAGAGTCCGACGTTCGGCCACAAACCATTAATTGTTCCGAGCTTACCGCCTTGGGATAGATTAATTCGGTCGAGATAACTGACGCGAGCGGCATACTTTACTGACTGATATACCCCGAACCTTTATTACGTAATGATTACTTTTAATTAATTTTGTGGGGTTCTGCTTAGTATTATATTTCTATTATTACTAAATAATAATATACGAGTACTTTTCTTATCACAAGGGAACATTATACCGGGATGCAACAGCATTTATGCTATTCTAGACTATAATCTATCTCTGTGCTACATTTCATCCAGATCCGTTCAGCCGTTCTGGCGTGATTGAGTAACATGGATCCATCCAAACTTTCGCATACTAACTGACACCAGCGGCTCCACCCGGGTATAAGTACTTCTCCCAATTCTACTACTATTATAAACGTAGAATTTCACAAATATTGGCGATGGCGAGGTTAGAAAGGAGGTCATTATTGAGATAATTACAAATAAAGACATATGGAAGAAGACATGTTGAGCCATCCCCAAAATAAATTGGGATAATGTTACAAGGATGATGGTGTACTCTAGGGTTGGCGATCAGTGATTTAAAGAAAAACCTAATGTTGCTAACATTAACATAGAGGAGACTTAGCACAAAGTATGAAAGATGTCCATCGCTAGATATTAATTACTAGCCAAGCGTTGTATTAATTACTAGCTCTTTACCCACGGCTTCACTCCCGTTGCTTCAATCCACAGAACTTGTTGTTTTTTTTCGGGATAAAAAGTAGTCAATTGTCACTTAGGAATTAAGTAGCTTTTCATAGGTGTTTTTTTTTTGATTTAAGTTAATCCATTACAAATAATTTTACAAACAATCAAATCTTTCCTCTTTAAAATTTTAGTGTAGATTGGCTTAAAATCACCAGAAAATTCCAAGATAAAATCGCTAGGTAAGTAAGTAAAAGTGAAGCTAAACTTTTTATAGGCCAAAGCCAATCGAGACTCTCTGAATTATTTTCTCTCAATTTTATTAACTCCTATTATATGAAATGAAATCATTAAGTAACCTGACAGCCTTCGATAAACAAACCCAGTGTTTCAAAGTGGGACAATATCACGGATAATTTATGTATAAACAAACTTTATTTACATACATCACTCCAATAACCCTTCGGGAACATAACCGAGATTGTTTACATAGAGATTTTACGTTTTGTGTAACATCAGATTGACAAGTCATGTTACATCCACCGCATCCCAAGGATAAGGGGAGCAGTTGACCTCATAATACCACAGATAATAAATATTGCACAAGGAACAGTATCACAACTTCGTATAATAAAACAGTTTGAATGCTGCTCCAGTATAGGGAGGTTGCAGACTTAAGAGGAAATGAGGGCAGAGAGCTCCGACTGAATTTCCTTGTTAAAAAGTCATGATTCTAGGTTTGGCTCTCGCCTATTTCCTCCTCCGGTATTGGACAAATTTAAATGATATTCCTAAAATTAAAAAAAAAAATATAATTATGTAGTGCTTCTATGTTTTTCATTTTTCATTTATTAGGATTCCGTACCCAAAGGGTAAAAACGGGACCTCGGATCTGTCTGTCGGTCACCAGGCTGTATCTCATGAACCGTGATAGCTAGACAGTTGAAATTTTCACAGATGATTTATTTATATTGCTGCTATAACAACAAATACATTATAACGTAAATATTTAAGTGGGGCTCCCATACAACAAACGATTTTTTTGCCGTTTTTTTGCGATAATGGTACGGATCCCATGTTGCGCGAGTCCGACTCGCACTTGGCCGGTTTTAGTTGTTAAATTTGTACACTAGGCCTCTGTTGACAGCGCAATTTTGAGTATTTTTTAACCGACTTCAAAAAAAGGAGGAGGTTCTCAATTCGTCGGAATCTATTTTTTTTTATGTATGTTCCCCAATTACTCAAAAGACGCCTGGACCGATTTCAAAAAATCTTCTTTTGTTTGAAAGGGTATACTTCCTAGTTGGTCCCATAGTCATCAGGTCAGGATCTGTTGATGGAATCCTAGAGAAATCGAGGCAACTCCTCGAATATTATAGGCAAACATAATTATAGCGATTTTGGTATTTTCATCAACAATGCAATCATTTTCACTCAAAATGTATCATTTGGTGAAGTGGAACTGATGAAGAAGACCACAGATGGCCACTGGAACTCCTAAATGCTTAGTATGTCACGGGCATAAGATATCTCGACTATAATGAAACAAATACTTATAAATAAATGGTACTGATGAAAAGGGCACCATCGAACTGATCTGATGATGAAGCCGGACGGTAGGCACTGGAACTCTCAAATAAAACAAAGTATCCAAGTCGTGTTTGGGCTTATTGGAATCGCCATGAGATTTACTTTGGCAATAAATGATAATCATGTTAATTAGAGGTACCTACCAAAACTAAAAATAGAAAAATAAAAACTTTTTAACAAAAAATCAAACCGACTTCTAGAACAAAAAACTACAAAACAAAAAATAAAATTCTTTACCGAAGTCGGTGTCGAAAAACGGAAAACAATTTGTACCAAAGACACCGACTTCGGAAAAGAATTTTATTTTTTGTTCTGTAGTTTTTTTTGTTCTAGAAGTCGGTTTGATTTTTTTTGAGTGTTCTAGTGCTTCTAAAGATAATGTATCATCAAAAAAGAAAATAAAGGGACACAGTATATAATCTTTCTTTTTCAGTTACTGGAATATCTTTTAAATTGGTCTATATTAGAGGAGGAAATAGGCGAGAGCTAAATATCAAATCAAACTTTTTACTTAAGACGGTACCCTGACCAAAAAATCGGCACGAGATATGAGCGTTCCTATTGGTCTAGCGGCACTGGTGGCGCATGAATTACAGTAATGAATACGCCCAGATTTTAGAATAAAATCTTTATAAAATCGAATTTTGGTCTTTTGAAAAAAATAATTCTACAAAAATGTTCGTTATTAAATTGTCTATCCATTAGTGTTAGTACAAAAAATAATCAATGAACACTTTACGAGGAGATGCATAATATCAATAATTATTTCTCATTTTTATGTTTTTTTGGAAGTAGATTAGTGAAATATATACAACATTTAAAAAAAAACTAAATCTACCATTTTAGAATCAATAATAATATGTAGAAATTTAATGTATTTTTATTAATTGATATTTATTTTTATATAACGAGTAGATAGCTCCTAAAAACAGCACAAAAAACGGCTTGCCAAAAAATCGGCATGAGATATGAGCGTTCCTATTGGTCTAGCGGCACTGGTGGCGCATGAATTACAGTAGTGAATACGCCCAGATTTTAGAATAAAATCTTTACAAATCGAATTTTGGTCTTTTGAAAAAAATAATTCTACAAAAATGTTCGTTATTAAATTGTCTATCCACTAGTGTTAGTACAAAAAATAATCAATGAACACTTTACGAGGAGATGCATAATATAAATAATTATTTCTCATTTTTATGTTTTTTTGAAAGTAGATTAGTGTAATATATACAACATTTAAAAAAAAACAAAATCTACCATTTTAGAATCAATATTATGTAGAAATTTAATGTATTTTTATTAATTGATATTTCTTTTTAAATAACGAGTAGATAGCTCCTAAAAACAGCACAAAAAACGGCTTGCGCGGCGTTTTGCTCGGGGTACCGCCTTAAGATATTCAGTCGGATGTCTGCGGTAGGGTATAGGTGCGGTCACTAGGGAGGGTGCGAGCGCGGTGGCGGGTGCTTCTTTAATTAACAATGAGAAAATACGTCTAGCATTTACTGCTCGCTACAACAACTCGTGTGCTAAGGTTGATGCCTCGTTAGTGCATTGCGTTCTGTCGTCGCAACGCAACAACGCATTGTATGCCACACCTGCGCAACGCAAGGATTTCAGATTCGACAAAGGATCAAAACAAACACTGTCAGTGTTGATCCATTGAAACTTTAATATATATGATTGCCTTGAGCTAGCCTAGCTACGCTCTAGGCCTTTCAGCTTGGCCATCATTGCAGCCCTTGCTGTCCTCGCTGTAAAGGCGTCGACCTGCGGTCTCGGCCTTTATCATAGCTCGTCCATCAAGTGCTGCACGCTGACCGCGCTGTGTCGGCCTGGAGCTGCGCTACGCTGCGCTGTCGGCCATAATCAGCGTGACCAGCAAAGTACTCATTATAGACCGCGCCAGTAATGTACTATTAATAATTTTAAACATACTACCCGTTTCCTCATGAACGCGTAGAGGTATTAAATTGAAATTCATATCAAATACTCTGGTCTATAATATCAATCTTTAAGCTGAGGTTTGTACAGAACCCTCGGTGCGCGAGTCCGACTCGCTCATGCCCGGTTTTTTCTTATAGGGGTAACGGCAAACGAGATTTTTATATACGTATTTGATATTACACATCTTATCACCCGCACTAGCTCCACACCCTGGCCGAGGTCTAAGTGCAAGCCTATCACGACACTGTCCTATATCATGACGCTGTTCTAGATATTTTTGCCATCCTTTGTCAAAAGGCGGCTAAGCCTGTAGGCGTGTGCCACAACCACAAGGGGACCACTTTGCACTACATTATTCATACGTCAAGACGTCAAGACGCGAACTCTTGTTAGGCACACGCTCTAAAATCAAAAAAATCAAAATCAATAATTTTTATTTCACATAGGCCTACATGGGCACTTATAAAACGTCGACAATGTGCACGGTTCGGGTTGGTCGATTCCTATGGAGAAGAACCGGCAAGAAACTCCATGGTTACTCTTTTAAAAAATTGTTTGGTTTTACAATATTTCCATGTTACTTAGATGGGGGGACAACGCAGGCCCGATAATAAGTCGTAAGAAACTTAAACAAGAAGTGATTATATAATAAATAAACAAAAGATTAAAAAAAGTGAAACGAGATAAAATGTTAACAATCTAGAAGGCCTACAATGTTCACACATTTACAAACCAATCGGTAAAATAATCTATACAAAGTATAACAAGACTAAATTTAACACCGTTTGATAATAGAGTACACAGCATGTGGCTTGCCATTTGCGGTTTTAACATACTATAACCCACCTGCAGTTAGTCTTAGGGTGCAAACAGATTGCGGTCGATCAACGTCTACTGTGTCGCCTTAAGGCACTTGTCCCACCACCGACGATCAGCAAGAGACGAGTAAAGTTAGAAAATAAAAATGAGTTGGCGAGTAGCCAGTGTGTGGTACCGATAATTTTACCGCTCGGCTATAGGCGAGTGTTTATGTGCGACGGGCGATTACTCGCACCGCTCGCTCGGGGCGGCCGCGTGAGTTTTGACCGCCAAGCGAGCACGAGAGCATCGCTGAGCGAGTATAACTTTGATAGCTCTTGTCGCTGTGACAAACTTGCGGTGAGTGAATACTCATCAGCAGTGTGAACAGCCAGCAATCTCGTATTATTATATGTGTCTCTTTTATTGACAAGGGATCTTATATCTATTGAATATTTCTTCAGCGAGAAAATAGTCGATAGCTAATCGCTTACTCGTCGGCGGTGGGACAAGTGCCTAAATCATGGTGCCTTATACATCAGTCTTATCAAAAGTCACATAGCTTCTGTCTGCGGTTTCACCAGCAGGAATGTCAAAAATTACACCAAGAGAAAGTATCGGGAATATATTCTCTTGATGTACTTTTTTACGTTGGTTGAAAAGTATCCTGTGTCCTAATATGGAACATGATCTACTAGTGTGTAAGTTTCATTTCATTTCAAACCATTCGGCGGTTTAGGCATGATTAAATAACGAACATACAGACTTTATAACATTCGTAATATAGTTTTTTCCATATATTGAATTTTACCTTAATTGTCCCAGAGGAATTATGCCTTAAATTGACGATCGACCCTTTAGCACTGTAACTTGGTGACTTAGAGCATGAATTTGCACTTGCCCTACTGTTAACAAAGATACTATGGCAGCTAAGTCCTTCATTCCGGGTTATTAAAAGCCGGTTTGTATAAATAGTCCGGACTAGGCCGCGGGACCTTGACACGGGACAGCGGGACTCCCCCCTCCGTGCATTGAATGCACACCCTTCCCTGATAACGCCTTGCAAAAAGGTTCTCGATGGTAATTAGTTGCGTTCGATTAAGTTTAGAGGTCTACCTAGATCAATTCATTAGTCTATCTCTACGATATTTATTTTATTTATTTATTTATAGCCTCTTTCAGAGGTTTGCTTAATTTGTTTTACTTAACCATATACCAATTAAAATAAACTTTATATGGTTCAAATATTGAAAAAAAAATCGATTCTTAAAAAGGTCACTTTTTGTACGCCTATAACAGATGAATAAGCAACGTAGGATTTTCTTTTATATTCTGAAATAATTATGCTACAAGGTACGTAAGCGGCGGCGCGCCGCAGACAGAGGGGCCACTCTCACTTTGACATTTCGGTTTTACAGGGAATATTGGGCAATATTGGACCGAGCTCAGTCGCGGCTGTCATGATTGCTTTGTGCAGGCGTTTGTCACGTCATACGAGGTTGGTTGCATTGGATGGGTTACCTTTATTATTTGTTACAGACCGAATTTACTTTTTTGTTTTTAATTCTTTCTTTCAATTATTTTTAAGTTATAAAGGTCATTAATCTTTCAAGATGACAAATTAGAAATTCATTATCTAGGATTATAATAAATTATTTTAAGCCCATAGATGAAATTGGGAACTTGTCATAATAATAAGGTTCAAGTCATACAGCTTACAAATATGTTTCCTCCGACTGCACAGCATAATTTTCTTCTTGTTTAAGATCATCTTTGGTTTTTTGATTATATTAGGTACCTGTTTTTTCACATTTATATTTTTGTCGAGCTTGGAGCTTTTTACAATTTAATTTTTTAAGTGGGATCATTATTACACTATTACTACGTCTTTTTACTCTCCAATATTCATCGTATGTGGCGTAATATTAAATGTTGTGTGATATTAAATGGATATTTGATGCCCTGTCTACCCTCTTAGGCATGTAAGCATGATATGATGTATGTTTAGACGAATCTATATATTTTTGTTTGTAACTTGGGCAACCTACTCTTTTTTTTTATTCGGAATCAATATAGTAGCAAACCTAGTGAATCTGTCATGTTTAGCTGTCAATTTTCTAAACGGCGGGAGTGGCCCTTCTGTATACTTACTATTTTGTGACAACCAACTTATTAAAGGTCTTCCACCCCTTTAGTGCCGTAAAACGGTTACTTTCTAAAGCATACTCCGTTACGGCTTGGTTGAAAGGTTTATTTTTTTATTTATTATTGATTCATGAACATTATTTGTGTAACATGGTTTTTTCGTTTAACTAATAGTTTTGCTTTAAAAAAACAAATAATATTTTTCTAACAAACCTGTCCAAAAGGAGGTTCAATATTGAAATTCTGGTCCTGCTACTGTACTGCGTTATCGTTGGGCAATATATATACCTTAAGTCGTAAAATACAACTAAACTTCTTCAGGATATCTAAACGTTCAGTAGGTAGGTTTTAAAAGTTCATACATACTTAACTTTATAAATGCAAAAGTAACTTGTAGCGGCATCAACGCCGCCACCTATGAACTAATGACATGACGTCACACAAATCGTGCATCGCGCAAGCAAAGCTTTCGGCGCGATTTGAAAATATACAACAGTCCGACAATAACC